>NMUG010009475.1:0-11264 GCA_002855965.1 Monotropa hypopitys | reverse complement strand
GATATTTATAAAATGTTTGATTTTTTAGTATGAAAATTCCATAAAATATCAAATGCTCCTTACAGATCCGAGTCATAAGACATTCTTTTAATCCGAGTCTGATAGCTACTGCAAGCTTTCACTTTAGAGTACGGATAAAGGAATTTGGTTTTCATTTAAAAGTATTTTGAATATTTTTTAGTCGGATAGAGCTTCGACTATATTTTGAAAAATCGGGAGGGGAGTTATTTTCATTAAGTGTGCGAAATCCCACAGAATATTGAGTGCTTCGAACGGATCCGAGTCACAAGGTATTCCTTTAATCCGAGTCTAGTAGCTACTGCAAGCTTTCACTCTAGAGTACGGATACCAGAATTTGATTTTATTTTAAAAGTATTTTGGGGAAAGCGAAAGTTAATCGCTGAAGAGAGATAGAATATATATGTTGTAATATATTTGTATGGACAGGGGTATAAGATATCATATATATAAACCGAGCTGGATATAGTCCGAGCTAGACGGTAGTACATATATAGCAGTTGGATAAGATATCATATATATATAAACCGAGCTGGATATATTCCGAGCTAGATGGTAAGTATATATATAACTGAGCTAGATATATTCCGAGCTAGACGACAAGTATTTTTGGGGCGAAGACGTTTTTATGTTCTTCTCGTTTGCGACAGCGGAGCCGGCATAGCCAAGCATGTGCTGAATTCTAACGAGGAGAAAGACATAAAGTAACGAATTCTTTAACAAATATTTGTTTGAAAGCGGAAAAGACAAGTATAAAAATAACAGCAAATTGTATTGATGTATCTGTACAATTCTGGGAGATAGCTTATTTAAAGTATAGTAAGGCATAGTATAGGACGCGACCGACTGACTAATGCCGAACTATAAATTAGAAGACTATCAAGAGTCTCTGAAGAATATAAGAAACAAAATGGTATTTACCGTGTAAAATAAACAGGGGTTCGGATACTTCGCAAAGATGCAGTTGAAAACGGTTTAGGGTAAGGACTCGGAGGTTTTTGGTTTGAAAAGTAGTCGGATATTTGGGAGTGTAGTGATGCTTGGAGGTTTCAAGGTCTTGATTGTTGTTGATGGAGGTCCCTATTTATAATCAAGTAATGTCGCAACTATAGTTGCGACAT
Source organism: Monotropa hypopitys (assembly GCA_002855965.1). Classification (NCBI taxonomy): domain Eukaryota; kingdom Viridiplantae; phylum Streptophyta; class Magnoliopsida; order Ericales; family Ericaceae; genus Monotropa; species Monotropa hypopitys. Next base: position 10,125 of record NMUG010009475.1, on the reverse strand, counting down.
TAGGGTATTTGGTCCAATTGGGCTGCCACGTGGGGCATGAGGTGGCTTGGATATTTTAGGAAGCTTCCTATTCAATTTTGGCATTATCCTCTTTGCAAAAATAAATAGAAAATAAATAAAATATCCTAAAAATTGAAATAGTATCCCGGAGTTCTGAATCTTGGTCCGAAGCTTCTATTTGCGCTTGGTCGGTCCCTTGACGAACTCTGGCTTTGACAATTTAAATTTAACATCTGTGATCGTTGAGTTGGATCATGAATATAGAAAATGTCTCAGGCTTGAACCGGACATTTTTCGGGAAGTCCCTAAAATTCGGCTCCGTTGCTTAAAACAAAGAGAGAAGCGCTGGTTGCACCTTCTGGACTGCTCAGCTTCTGGAAAATCTATTCCGCAGGGAATGTCATACTTTGAAGATAAGGTCCGTGCAAAATTCGTTCACTGCTTTCCGGGACTGTTGGTCAGCTGCAGGGAAAACCGAACGGATTGGCGTTTATCCTCAACTAAATCCCGGATCTGGATTGGACGGATTCAGTCTTTACATTGTCCTCTCTGTAATTAGAACGTCTTCAATTTTCCATTCAGAAACGGAAATTCTGTTGCTTATGGGGAATTCTGCTTGTTCCCGAGAAATCTTGACAATCGGGGGCCGATGTCGTGAATAAAGTGAGAAGCGGTAGGTGTACCTTCTAGACTGCTCATTTTCTGGAAAATCTGTTCCACTGGGAACGTCAGACTTTGAAGATAAGGTCCGTGCAAAATTTGTTCATTGATTTCCGAGACTGTTGGTCAGCTGTAGGGAAAACCGAACGGATTGACGTTTATCCTTAACTGAATCCCGGATCTGGATCGGACGGATTTAATTTTTGTACCAGCTTCTCGGTAATTGATTTACCGTCAATATTCCATTCGAAAACAGAATTTTGACTCTGCATGCGGGATTTTGCTCGTTCCCGGATATTCTGCCTATTCGGATGCGGTTTCAGTGTCGTCCGTTAGAAATTTGTCTTGACTGGTGCGTCGACTTTAAATTCTGAGACAGGTAAATATTCCTCAACACTTTACCGTTGCTCGCTCATTGTTTTTAAAATTTTTAGATAACGTCGGTGTTGTTCGCGAGGAGTCTGAACATCCTGGGTGTGCAAATTAATCTCTGAAAAGACTGTTTTGCTTATTTCTGAATTTTGTAAAGGGTGAGTCAAAATTTGGGTATCAACAGCTGGTTTGCCACTGCTTCGATTTTGATTTCGGTTAGGTTTGGCTTTGTTCACAAAATTGGGTACACGTATTTGATTCTTGCTACATGTTTTGAATTCGAACTCCTCTTTTTTTTAATTTTAATTAACCAAATTACATTTACACCCCTTCAACTATTTATCTTTTATAATTTATGCTCAAACTTAATTAGTTTATTTTTAAGGTTTGAACTCTCATTAACATTTTAATCTAGCCCATTTTAATAATCAACGCTTCTTATAATAATTATTTAATTCTCTAAATAATTTAATTAACTTTAGTTTAATGTGTAATTAAGATGTAGGTCTCACAAAATCTTTCTGTTTCGAGCAAAATGCTGGACTTCTCATCCTTATGGATCTTGCTCGAGAAGACAATTTTGTCACTTGCTCGGGTTTCTCAGCCTAAGGTTTATGATCAAAAAATTAGCCCTAGGTCTTCTCTTCTTTCTGACTTCTTTCTGAACAACTGAATTATCTTCATCATTTTTATTGCCCCCCTTGCATGAAAGAAAAGAAATAGACTTTAGTTTCATGCAACATCTCAATTTATTCCATTGAGAGGTAAAAAACAATTTTATTTACTTCAAATTTATACAATTATTGAAAATAATGATACAAATTAGAAGTATCCCATATGCGTGGTATTGACTTTTGTTCTAAATCTGCTAGTATGTAAACCCCTTGCACAACTTTGCTGAGCACTTTGTATGGACCTTCCCAATTTGGGCTAAGCTTTTGTTCTATGGGATCTTTCATATTGCCAAGCACTTTTTTAGGACAAAATCACCAACTTTGATATCTATGGGATGCACTTTCTTGATGTAATATCTGGAAGGTTGAGCTTGGTATGTTGTCAGCTTCACAAATGCTCTTTCACGTTTTTATTCTACCAAATACATCTACATTTCTAAAGCCATATCATTTCCCTTCTGCTCTACTATTTCTGTTCTGATTGTAGGAATCCCCATCTCAATAGGTATTACTGCATTCACCCCATAAGCTAGGTAGAATGGGGTTTCGCTAGTAGACCTCCTAGGTGTTGTGCAGTAAGCCCACAAAACAATTAATAACTCATCAATCCATCTACCCTTTGCCTTCTCCAACCTCTTCTCAATCCCATCCTGAACTGTTTTGTTTGATGCTTCAACTTGCCCATTACTCTGTGGATACTCAACTGATGCGTAGAAGTTTTTGATTTGTAACACACACAAAATGCTTTGAATTTGTATCCAAATTGGGTTCCATTATCAGTCACCAATGCATAATGAATACCAAACCTGGTAATGATTTTTTTTCAAACAAATTGTTATACATTCTTCTCCGTGATCTTTTCCAAAGGTTCAACTTCTATCCATTTTGTAAAATAATTTGTTCTAAATAGTAAGTACTTTTTCATGTGCTTTTCTATTTGCATTGGTCCCACAATATCTAGCACCTATTGAGCAAATGGACATGGACTAGTTAATAGCGCCAAATCAACAGGAGTCACATGAATGATAGGAGAAAACCGCTGACATTTATCACAGTTCTGAACATATAGTTGGGCACCTTCTTGCATGTAGGGCCACCAGCACCCTTGAGAGATTACCCTGTGTGCTAGTGAGTGGCCACCAACATGGCTACCGCACACTTTTTCATGGATCTCATTAAGAAATTTTTGAACCAAAGTTGGATGCACACACCTGAGGTATGGTTCGGTGAAAGATTTGTGATATAATTCCTAACTTGGAAAGAGCCAAAATCTAGTTGCTTTTAGTCTTAATTTGTGGGCTTCCTTTTTATCTTCTGGTAAAGTCTCGTGCTTAATGAAAGCGACAATTGAATCCATCCAACTGGCTCCGAGATCGATATCCATGATTTCTTCTTTGCTCTACATCTCTATGCTCGGTTGTAGAAGGGATTCAATGCTGACTGTTCAGTGAAGCTCTATGGGCACTTAGGATGATAAGCAACCTAATGCATCAACATGGCTATTTTTCTTGGACATGATCTACACAATCTTTGTTTTCTTAAAATATCCTAAGGCTTCCTTAATTTTATCAGCATAGAAATCCATTCAATTATTTCAAGCAACATACTCTCCAGATAATTGGTTGACAACCAACTGGATGTCAAAATAAATTAACAAATTGTAAGTTCTACACTACTGGGCAGTACTAAGTCCTACAAGCAAAGGTTCACACTTGGAAACATTATTTGTAGTATTAAAAGTCAAATGGATTGACTATTATAATGTCAATCCATCTGGTAAAACTACTACAATTCCTACTTTTGATCCTTTATTACAAGAAGATCCATCTACAAAAAGTTTCCATTGATGGGAAGTATCTTCTTATGGTTCTGTTATCGCCTAACTTGTTGTTGATTGTTATGTTTCTTCAATGGGTTCTGTAATTAATGTTGGTGGAGCTAGATCAACTTCTTCTGATTGCTGGCTGAGATGGCTTCCAGGGGAGAATTCTACAACAAAATCTACTAGAATTTGGCCTTTGATTGTTGTGCGTGGGATAAAATAAAGATCAAATTCCCTGAGCTAAATAAACTAAGCCGCCACTCTTCCCAAAAAATCAGGGCCAATAGCAGCTTTTCTAGTTACAAATATATTGTTTCTGCATCAAAAAGAGTTTTGCTGACGTAGTATACTTCTTTCTGCTCAGCTTCCACATCCTTGATTAAAACTGAGCTGACTACATGCTCGGGCACTATAAGATAAACTTTAAGCACATCCTATGGCTCTGACGTGACAATCAATGGAGGATTGGCTAGGTATTTTTTAATTCTTGAAAAGCCTTTTCACATTCTTCTGTCGAAGTGTATGTTGTCTGCTTCTTCAATGGTTGGAAGAATGGTCTACATCTATTTGATGATTTGATGATGAATTGACAGAGTGCGGCTACTATTCCTGTAAGTCTTTGCACCTCCTGAGTATTTATTGGACTTTGGAGATTTTTCAAAGTGGCTATCTAATCTGGGTTGGCTTCAATTCCTCTTCTAATCACTAAGTGACCCAGAAACTTTCCTGAACTAACATCAAAAGCATATTTTAGAGCATTTAGTTTCAATTTTAAATTCGTAAGTACCTTAATTGCCTGGTGTAGATTTGCCAAGTGGGACTATGATTCCTTAGATTTGATCACCATAATATCAATGTATACTTCCAAGTTATTGCCGATCATATCTTTGAACATCTTTGTGGCCAAACTTTAATAAATTGCATCAGCATTTCTCAATTTGAATGCCATGACTTTGTAGCAGAAAAGACCCCTTGGAGTGATAAAGAAAGTCTTCTCCTGATCTGGATCATACATAGATGTCTGATGATATACTCTATAAGCATCAATAAAGCACATTCTCTTGAATCCAGTCGTTGCATCCACCAAATGTTCTATCTTCGGCAAAAGAAAGCTATCCTTTGGGCAAACCTTGTTCAAATCCGTGAAGTCCACATAGACTCTCTATTTTCCATTCTTTTTCTTCACCACAACTGTGTTTGCCAACAAATTAGGATAGTACACCTCCCGAATTGCCCTTGCTTTAAACAAATTATCCACTTCTTCAATCACTACTTCCATATGTTGCACAATCAATTTCCTTCTTTTCTGTATAACCAGTTTGTGATTTGGATTGACATTTAAATGATGGCAGATGACCTCTGGATCTATGGTTAGAGTTTCTTGAGGTGTCCATGCAAACACATCAATATAATCCAATAAGAGTTGGATCAAATATTTTTCATCTTTCTCTAGAAATTCTTATCTAATTAGAAAATAATGTTCTTCATCAGTCGGGTGAGCAGGAACTTTCTTTAGCTTTTACACCACTGTATCCTCTAGATTCTTCCCGACATCATCCATACTTGGATGATCTTGCACTTCAAATGACTAGACTTGCTCCACTTGTTGCATTGTCTTCAAGGATGCCAAAAGTAACTCTTGGCCACTGTCTGAATTCCTTGTATGCACTCGATACCCTTGGGATCGGGGAACTTAAGCACCTGATGATAGGTGCATGGGATTTCTCCCATCCTGTGCATCCAAGTACAACCAAAAATAGCATTATACGCCGAAGGGACATTTACAGCCAAAAATTCTGTGTTTAATGTTTCCCTACCAGCGTGGACTAGTAGAATCACCAATCCCAGAGGCCATACTGGTCTCCACTAAATCCAATAAGAAGAATTTTGGCTTCTTGTAAATTCTCCTTCTTCAACCCCATCTTCTTGAATGCATCATAATAAACAATTTCGGTTGAACTATCCTAATCAACCAAAATTCTCTCTGTATCATATCTAGAAATTTACAGAGTGATGATCTGAGCATCGTTGTGAGGTACATGCATTTCAACAAGATCTTCCTCTAAAAAAGAAATCTTCTCTACTTCTCCATCCCTTGCACGCTTTTGCCCGAGCTGAAGGACATGGTGGAAATGTCCTTCCCTTCTTATTTGTACGTTTGCATCATTCTCATAAACTGGTTCTACCATGTCATGGATGACATGGATAGTTCTAATTGGTGCCAAGAATCTTTCTTTTGTTGATCCTTCTCTCCGCGGCTCCTCTTGGTGCAGCTACCAGATCTTCCAGAACCTTTTTGTATGTATTGCAGTCTTCAATCATATGACCGAATTCTTGATCGAAACTATAACAAAGGCCATCTCCAGAATGGATCATCCTTCATTGGCCAGATTATCCGAAAGATTGGAAATTTGAAGGTAATTCGGATAGCCTTGTAAGCTTAGGGTCCTGGCATGGGTGCTTTCGTGTTGCATACAACATTTCTATTTCACTTCTTGCTTTTCTACAGGGGGTGCTTTCTTCCTTTTATGCTTTGGCTTTTTTTGACTGATGGTGTTAGTCTTGTGTCTTTTATGACCAGATCGCTCAGTCTCCCAAGCAATCTCATCCTACATCTTTGCATACTGCTCCACCTAATCCATCAACTCGATCATTGTATCTACCGAGTTCATTGTAAGAGATTCTCGTAGCTTTTCCTGAATAGAGAGGCCCAATTTGAACGTTGCAACAGCATATTTCTCATTCCAATCTTCAATCTCGTTGTATACTCCAATGTACCTGCTTTCGTATTCTCTGATTGACTTATCTGATTTCTTCCTCAATGCCATTAAAGAGTCAAACTCTTTTGGTGGCTTCCTATATGTGAGTAATCTTGCCACAAACTGCTCGACATGATCCTCCCAACCCATGACTGAATGCGGGGGAACATTATAATACTAGTTTAAGGTAGTTTTACCCAAACTGGATGCAAATATCTTGCAATACATGTCTTCATCTCCATCATTCATAATCATTGAGTGCAAATAGGTCCTTAGATGTGCCATGGGATCTGTAGTCTCATTGTACATCTGGAATTTTGGCTGAACAAAATTCTTAGGTAGAGGATACCTCTCAATTTCAACACACAAAAGTGTCGATGCCATTTGCCGTAGTGCCCTCCTTGCACTTTCTTGAGTGGTTTTTCTTCCTTCCAATTGACGATATAGTCAGTATATGATTTCATTTATATTAGTGGTAGAGGATCATGCCCCCACACATCATCTCGGGGGTGCCTTTCTTCATCAAAATGTCTTCTTTCTCGCATAGGATTTCTAAATTCACGTGTATCTCCTGTATGGTCCAGTGCTTGATCATTTTATCTTACCACCTCTCTTTCATTAACAAAATGATTTCTTCCTTTATGAATAGGATTTCTAATCTCACATTTATAATTCATTCTTTCTCGTTCTAATCGTACAGATCTTTCCACTTGTTGGCCATATGCACTACTTCCTCTATGAATATGACTTATTTGATTAGGATGAACTGGTCTGGCTAAATCCTGGCTCCCAGGCTTGTCCATTTGATCATGTTGGCTTCTGCTTCCCCTTGATCTACCATGAGAATGATAGGGTAGATCATATTGCCTTCTAACTCCACTTTCTTGCCTTTCATCATGCACTTTTTCTCTTCTTAGCTCTTGAATTTCTTTCTCCAGTCTTTCTATCACTTGATCTCTTCCTTCGAAAATCCTCTCCAAATTTGCTTCCCTTCTGGTTGGGGAATGAGATTTGGTTTGACTTCTAATTTCTGATGACACTTACTTGCTCCGATGATCTCAAAGGCTATATTACGATGATATTGGAATGTTTGTAAGGAAAATTGGAATGTTCTTTGAGACTTTGACTCTTCGACAAGGAACTAGTCCCTTGAAGAATCACCATTCTCTTCTTGATACCACTAAGAGTAGAAATTGTCAATCCTTTTCCCATGATGATCTCAGAGGCTATCCTTCCTTTCGCTGGTGTTACAAAATCACGGCCTAACATTTTTGACTTGAAAGAAATGGAAATCTCCAAAAATCACAAAAGATTTCTCATAGACGTTGCTAATTATGGGTGGGAATTTTTTAAACAATTCGAATAATGACAAAATTGTCAGTCTAGGAGTTAAATGTTCAAGCTTTTTCAATCTTCAAATCTTGGCTATGTTGCAACCACAAATAACACCTAAAAGACCCTCTGTCTTTCGACCTAGAGGGCTCTCCGATACTTAAGTTAGAACAGTTCTGAAAATAGTAATCAGAAAACTCAACTTTTTAGATAAAAATCAGGGCGTTTCTTGTGCAAAAAATATGTGTACCTCATTTGATATGTTTCTCTATATTTTGTACAAATTTTGTATTTTTTGCTGACTTTGGTACCCACCTTCCACTTTTGAAATTTGAAGGGTGAGGTCTGACTAGACCTTTTACTTTTGTTGTCTTTAGTGCATTCTTTATTGTATTCTGAAATGGCTCGTGCACCTTTACTGCTGACATTATTTTAATTACATGTCTTTACTTTGATTTCTATATTTTCACTTTCTGTGTAACATTCTTTCTGGGATATATTTAATGTTTGGAATTTCTCGTTCCAATTACTAAATAGGATCAGAATTTCTCATTCCAATCAAATCTTTCATGGGGGGCTTTCTCAATATATTTAACATATGTTGACTCAAAACATACCAATAATAATTTTTGACTAATTGCATGCACTCAATGCACTTTTGCCGAGCTCAAATTGCCATTGCAATGTCCACTGTAGTAGTACCGTTGTCGAAAACATTATTCATCACGTTCTTTTTTGCGCGGGATAACTATTCTGCTCGGGACTTGTTTTTTCTGCACGGGAAGATTTAATCATGTGCAGGGATAATGTTCCCGAGCTGAATTAATTAATCTTTATACAAAAATAATATTTCCTGTTCGAGAAATCCATTTCTGTATTTCTATTCGACTAAATGACTTTTATGCCCTTGCATTTATTTTTATCTACCTCGGTATCATGTAATTAAGTTCACATTAGAGCATTCTCATGATCTAGTACCACGTGAACATTTGCACTATTTGAGATCTCAAAGGATATGATTTTTTCAAGTTGAACTCATCAATAAAATGCACTCATTGGGGTTAAAGCAATCAAATATTTTAATTTCAAGTTTATTTACCCCCCAACCCCCATCCCACAAAAAATTTAAATATTTTCAGTTATATGTTTGAAGCTTGTGGGCAGGGGCGGATGCATAGAAGGCACAGGGGGCACGTGACCCCCTCACTTTTCAAAACATAAAATTATTTTTTTAATTTTTTCACTTTTCATAACACACACTTTAGGTTTTTTCCTTTGCAAAAAATACTTTCTCGCCTCTCTCTCTCTCTCTCGCAGAAGGCAATCTCTCGCCTCTCTCTCGCACGCTAAGGAAGCCTCAGCCTCTCAATCAACTACCGTGTCGCCTCAGCCCCTCAATCAACTGTTGTGTCATGCCGCCCTATCCCCTCAACAGCCGCCCTATTGCACCGCAGCAACGCCACCATTGCCCTGTTCCCTCTCTCTGTACTTCTCTCTCTCTTGTCTTGGCGTCCCGCATAGTCGCTGCCTGTGCTCCGCCGCCCTCCACCACCTAGATCTGCCATGCGCCGCCCCACCACCTGAATCCGAGGATTTCCGACATCGTTCAAGGACCTGCCCTGCGCCGACTGAATCCGAGGATTTCCCACCACCTGAATCGAGGATCAGCCTTGTGCCGACTCCCGCCCCACCGCCTGAATCAAGGTACTTCATTTTTGTATTCTTTTCCATTTCTTTTGAACCAAAACCAGTTTAGGCTTCTGAAAAAATTAGGAATTTGGAGATTTTGTGTTGAGAAACGAAATGTAGGTTTTTTTAACCAAAACGAAATGTAGAATTTGGAGATTTTTTGTTGAGATTGTGTATTCTGTTTTAATTGATTGTGTTGAGATTTTGTGTTGAGATTGTGTTGAGATTGTGTATTCTGTTTTGAATCAAAACAGGTTCATGTATTCTGTTTGTTTTAATTGATTTTTAGCGAAAACGGGTTTATGTGGAAACAGGTTCATGTATTCAGTTCAGACAATCAGTATTTCTCTCAAACACAACAATTTGTCGGTCCTTGCCATTGTAGCCGCGCATCATCGTCTCTCTGCACAGTCGCTCAACTGATCTGAGGTAATTTACTACTTTGTCTCTTATGGTAATTTTTGATGAACGAATGCAGGGAGACTAAATGTATTGACATGTCTGTACAGTTTAAGTTTTTGGTAATGGTAAAAAATCTGGCCCCCCTCGATATTCAATCCTAGATCCGCCCCTATGCCCCCTCTATACAAATCCTGGATCCGCCCCTGCTGGTGGGGGAAATTTTGTTCGATATGATTGTAATTTGTTATTCCACAATACAACCAAGAGAGGGGGGGGTGAATTGGTCAAATAGAAAGTATGCTAGCTTTTTAAAACCTTTTAAATTTTTCTTAAGTTATAAAAAGTGTGACTAATTAATATGATTCAAATTAATATCTTTGTGATTCAATATTGAATCTTGTTACAGCACCAACTC
>NMUG010009474.1:0-11265 GCA_002855965.1 Monotropa hypopitys | reverse complement strand
GGCTATTTTGTTCAGTTCAGTTATTTCAGTTTACTTCAGTTTCTGTACAGTTTTATTATTCTGATAGACCTGTTAGAATTTGTTAACTGTTTCAGATATGTCATTTTCTTTTCTGTACTACTATAGTTTGCAGTGCTTTCCGTAACTTACACACTCCTGCACTTTGTATTTGTATGGGCATTGGTCGAAGTGCATATTCTGGTTAGCTGAGGAGTCTGGTCCACTACAGTCTTAGAGGTTTCAGTTGGAGGAGTTTTTGTGACAGTTTCCTAGTTCAGTACTTTTCTCTTTTAGTACTACTTTTCTAGTACGTTGTTGTATAAGTCAGTTGGACTTAGTTTGATGTTTTTAGACACAGTACTTACTGATGTATGTACCAGACTCAGTTTTCTACATTACTATGAATGTGTTATGCAGGTTTCAGTTGTATTTTAGTTGCACTTTTAATAGTAGTATGGTTTATTTTCTGATTTACTCACGGTTACTGGATCTGCTAAATATTAAATTGTTTATGCGGGACGGGACGTGAATTATCACTCCAGTTCTCATTAGATATTGAACAACGCGAGAAAGAGAAACTAACGACTAAGGACTAATGTTAGTCACCGGTGGAATCAGTTGTCGGTCTCAAGTCTTGAGTGTGTCTTCTAACTTATGATGTCCGATTGTAAATATAGAGCTAAATGGCATACATGGTATATTCATGTCTAAGAGAATGAGAATTACACATGAGTCCAAGACTATTAAGTTTGTTCATTCATATTTAAAAAAAATGCAATGTTCTCCAAACGTACCCATAAAAGTACCCACGAAGTACCACTACCATACCCATTTAAATCAAAAGTACCCGGTACGTTTTTGAAGTACCCGATATGTTTTTGAAGTACCCATTGCCGTACCCGTACCCATGAAGTACCTGGTACTCATACGACACCATTTTTGGAGTACCCGTGCTTCTTAGGTTGCATACTATTCTTAGTATGCTTATCATATCCTATCCATAGGTATTTTGAATTGGTGAGCGGAAACCATCTTTCGATTCTTTCTTGTCTCTTCTATTTCTATAAGCTTGTGTGAAGGAAGAAAAATTCCTATCCAATTTTGCTTGAAATATTGATAGTGTGCGCTCGTGCCTTATCCTAATCAGTGTTAGGATACCTGATTCTTTGGCGATGTGTGATTTGACTGCTCCTTATCTTTGTTTGTCACATTATTGACCTTTCTGAAGCCCGTTGCGTTGAATGATTCTTGACTTATTCGTATCAAAATATTGATGTCGTTCTTATTCTCCATCGTATCCTTGTTGATGATTTGTGAAGTGCCGGAGTTTGTGGCATTTGGTTGGGCAATGGTGTGCTCTTCGTCTGATATAATGCGATCTACCTACTCTTCGTGTTCATTCTATTCTCTTTTCTTGGGAGAAGATAGTGGGATTCTATGGATTTCCCCCATCTTCCAATCATACTCTTGTTTTACTTATGCGCATTGATTTGTTGTGGACATTCTTCTCTTGCGACATCGTTCTACGAATCTGAATTGCTATTATTTCTCTTGTCGTCTCATCCACTTGGTGTTTGAACCCTCAAATTTAGGTGGAGTGTCTCCTATTGGTATCTTGTTTGCGAGAGTAGGTGATATTGTTGGTTTGTAGGCTGGTGAGTGTTGGTATTGTAGTTGGGAGGGTAAAATGTTTTTTGTATTATACTGTTGTGTTGAGAGTTTCGGGTAGAGTGTGTGTCTCTTTGGATCGACTGCACCGATTTAGCTAAATGGCAATGTTTGACATGATCGGCTGTGTGCGTAGTCCGTGTCAATTGGTGTAGGAAGGACTAGGAAGGATTGATTTGAGAAGGTGACTGACCAGTGCATCTCAAAACAAACTTCCATGAGTCGTTCTGGTACCACACTAGGTATGTGTACGGGTTTGGTTGTATGTGAGGATTGGTGTCATTCGTGAGTTGGTTGGTTGAAGGGTGTTTAGTGTAAAATTGGTCTTAGAGTTTTATACTCGTTTATGTAGTTATTTCGGAGTTTATGGAGTAGTGTGAGACTTCAGTAGAGATTTGTGGATTAGTATCATTTGTTAGGACAAGTAGTTGACTTTAAGTGTGTTGGTCTCATGATTTATGTCCTTGGTAATGAACTAATTTTGAGTTCCATCTCTGTTTCAAGTTTAGAGATTGTGGTTCCTTCGTTCCTTCCGTATCATATCAGTGTGTCCATATCGTATCGGAGTGTCCATTTCGTATCGACGTGTCCGTACTGTATCGACGTGTCCGGATCGTATCGACGTGTCCGGATCGTATTGGCGTATCCATATCATATCGACATGTGTTGTTGACTTTCAATTTTAGATTCTAGAGTGTTGGTACATGATTATTTGGGTGGTACCGACTCCCTTGTAGTATTCTGGGGGCAAGGTCTGTCATACCCGTATTATTTTTTATAAATTATAAATGATTTATTAATTTAAAGAGGAGAAGTGAAGAAGAGATACGTCTCATTTTATTTATAAGCCAAGAATTTATTTAATAAGGAATTATTGTATTATATATGCTTATTAGTATAATAAGTATTACTTAAGTGTAAATAATGGCAAACAAGGGTATATAGGAGTTAAGAAGAGGGGTAAGAGGGTCTTTTGGCATTAAAATTTGGTTTAGGGTTAGAGAGTAGGCTAATGCATCATTAGACTTAACCTAATATTGTGTTTGGAGTCTAGAGAGAAGAGAAGAAGTGATAGCAAGTGGAGAATTTCAAATTTGGGAACTTTCGGAGAGGAATCAAAGGAAGAGATCTTCTACAATTTTATTCCCAATGTAAGTACGAATCCATTGATATAGTTTGTCTTTATATCATCTTAAAATTGGCCTAGATCGATTTTTATAAGTCAATCTCGTTTTTTGGGGAAACTCACCGATTTAGATGAAAATCTATGAGATTTGATGGAGTTTGAAGGTGGTAGAGGGCCTATATTTGAGTATATTTCATGTCTAGAGGTTTAGAACACATTGGTGTGGTTCATTTGTGAAGTTGGAGGTGTTAAAGTTGAGGTAGGAGGAGTTGGAATTGTTTTAGATCGAAGTGGAGAAATCGAAGAACAGGGTCAAAGAGAGTGGGAACTGGTACCGGGGAGGTGGAAACTGGTATCGGGTGTCACTGGTGAGAAAATGGAATTTTGGATTTTGGTCTGGGATACCGGTATCCGGTATTTCGGGATACCGGTATCTGGGGTCAGTCATGGATACCGGTTTCTGGAGTTAATGGATATCGGTATCGGAGGCTAGTGTGGGATACCAGTTTCAGGAGTGGTTCGGGATACCGGTATCTGGAGGCTGTCAGTGGGAACCGGTTTCGGGTGTCCAGGTACCAGTTTCGGGGAGTTCTGATCCAAAAATGTGGTTAAGTCTCGGGAGGTTGTAATTGATTAAAACAAAGACATTTAAGTATATTTCTTGGTAAGTTAAGATGTTTAAAGTCCTAATTAAATATTTTTAACTACAGGTGAGGAGGCGAGACCTTTTAATACTAAGAAGTGGTCATTTTGACTTCACACTTCCGGTGAGTGTGTAGATACATTTCCATATATATCTTTTGACTTGTGTTTGGCTTGTGTGTGACGTATGTTGGGTTTACAATTGCATACTTACATGATGTTTATGTGTTGAATTATATGCAAATGCATGTTTGTTACAATTGTGAGATGTTTATATCAAAGTATGTGTTATGTATTCAACTTCGATGCACGCTTCATGTTAATGAATAAGGTATTTTGATATTGATGCATGGTCGTGGTGATAGTTACGTACGGAATATGCAAGCATGGTTTCATGTATATGTAATTTAGTCCTTTGTGACAATCCTAAAGTACATGATTAGAGGAATAGTGAATGATTGGTATTGGTATCATATGGATACGATTTGAACAATGAAATGTACCTTTAAAAATTGGTAATTAACATAAAGTGGAACAACCCTGGGGCATGCTTTTAATAAGCTGTTAGGCCAAGTAGGGGTAATGTAAATTAAAGAAAGAAAATGTGATAACACCCTGGGCATGCTCCAATGAGATGTTGGGCTGAGAATAGGGGTGATAACATTGAAAATACCCTGGGCATGCTCCAATGAGCTGTTAGGCCGAGAATAGAGGTAATAAGATGGAATAACCCTAAGTATGCTTTTGATAAGCTGTTAGGTCGAGAATAGGGGTTGGGCTTGATTGATTCGCTCTGAGCAAGTGTGGCACCCTTGACTGATGATTATAAGATCATGAGAAAAGGAATTGACATGTCAACAAATTATTAACAAAGTGGTACTATGGGTACGAAAGGATATGAATAAATGAACATTTGCATGATTACGAGATGTATGATAGAATGTGATATGTGATACTTTGGGAGAGACACAACCCCTTTGCTTTCTTTGTTTTGTTATTTTATTTACTTGTCAAATTGCATATATTGACTGTTGTATCTGACACTCCTGGATATCTTTTGCTTATTTATTTTACAATCTATATTCAGGTCTGAAGGAGATTAGCGGGGGTTCATGCCAAACCAGTCCGCTTATGGACTTATCTAGTGAAAGAGTGCGAATTTCTTATTCTTTTTAGATCAGTAGCTGTTAGTAGTGAGACTGGTTTTCTGGTTATACCTTGTTTTGGTCTTGTGGAGTTTTATTTAGTTATTGGAGTTAGTTTGGAGTATATTTTTAGTACTTCCGCTGTGGTTTATTTTATCTATAGTTATGTGAGATTGATCCTTTTAGATCCATTTAGGTTTGTTTTGAGGCTTTGTTATGTCATGATTCCGTTGCCGGTTGAATTATTTTATCATATTCCGGGACAGGTCGTGACAAGTTCTTTGAACCTCCCCTTCTTTTTTAAGATCTCCTACTATGTAAATGGTTGGACGTGGTAAAATGTAGCGGAAGCGTGGTGTTTTTCACTTTTCAACAGGTTCTCTTTCCCTAGTTTGACAGTTCTTGGTGACTGTGCGCGTCATCCTATCGTATTCCTTATCGTGGATGCCTTTGTTGTTGGTTGTGGCTTGAGATTGAGGTTGAGTTGGTTATCCTTTCCCTTTGATTTTCCTTGAAATCATCGCACCTTCGGCTATTCTGGCAGGTAGTGATTGTGGGAGTGCTTATGAGAATGTGAAATTCGGATTCTCCCTTGTGTATCCATCTTATTGGATTCATTCTTGGCTTGATATCCTTATTTGAAGCCATCAATTCTTGGTTCGACACCATTGATGTTGCAAGTATTACGAGTCTTGTCTCCATCATCCGTCTTTGTTCGCGTAAATTTTGAGTACGAAATTCCTTTAAGGAGGTTGGATTGTAATGGTCTAGTATTTCATGAATTGAATTTAAAATTCTTAAATTCTATTCCTTAGCTTTCTATTGATCTTGATCTCAAAATCTTCTCTAAATTATTAATGTGGTTGATCCTAGAATGTTGTATAAAATTTAATTGTGAATCCAACGCAATTTGAATCGTTTAAATCGGAGTTCGGAGGAAGATTTGGCATCCAAAACTCTCCCAAGTAGTTTCGGGCCAGACGCACCCGAAATCGATTCCCATGTGTGCCGCAACCGGTTCCGAGAACCGTGCATCTGCAACCGGTTCCCGGGTTGTCCGCAGCCGGTTCCCACTTGATCGGTTGGCAACCCCTTCCTCTCCCCCAACTGGTTCCCACCAAGGCGCAACCACAAGGTTACGGAAAGTGACAACCGCAACCGGTTGCCACTGACCCCGCAACCGGTTGCCACTGACCCCGCAACCGGTTGCGGGTTGTCGGGAGACGATTTTCTAGGAAGTTTAGTGGGCATTTTGATCATTTCCCACATATTTTAACACACCTATATGTGTGTATTGGCCCTAATTTCACCTCAAAACTATTTTCCTTACT
This sequence comes from Monotropa hypopitys, assembly GCA_002855965.1. Taxonomy (NCBI): domain Eukaryota; kingdom Viridiplantae; phylum Streptophyta; class Magnoliopsida; order Ericales; family Ericaceae; genus Monotropa; species Monotropa hypopitys. The sequence continues at coordinate 5,353 of NMUG010009474.1, read as the reverse complement.
CTCTCTCTACCTCCCTCTCATTTCTCCTTAGATTTCTCTCTCTATTCTCTCTAAATTCTTGAAAGATCGGTTGGGATTTGGAGAAAATCTCAAGGCTTAACGTCGTAGAGGCTTCCAAGATCTTCCTAGTGACGTGCATAGATCGTGTGACTATTGAGGACCCCTCACCTAGGGTTGTTGATGTTTTTGTTCCTAAGGTAGAGTCTCCTAACCTTTAGATACATGTGAATGTGTATCTCTCTATCCTTCTCTTTAATTTCCTCAAATCCTAATGTTGATGGAAGTATGTAAGTTCTCGGGTCTTGGTTGAGTTTGCAATCGAGTCTAGGAGTCACTGTAAGGGTTGTATTGACTCCCTAGGGTGTCAATTTGATATTCCCATGAATGGATTTGAAAACCCCCAAATTTTGGAAAAACAACTCTAATTTGACTTATCTTTGGAAAATTGGGGAATTTGGGAATATGATGTGGGATTATTAAATTGATACTTGGAATGTTAAATCGGTGTCTTGAAACCATTGGAAAACCATGATTTTTGGTCGTTGGGCCTGGGAAAAACATGGATTTTAGAAATCAATCGTTGGATTGTATCAGATTTTGATCCTTGTGTTGGCTATCTTATATGAAATTTTGATTCCTGAACGTTATACGTTCACGATATTATGCAATAGGGGTTTGACTGGGCCTTCCCGTCGAGTCGGGTAATACGAGAATCACACGGTTAGTTAGTTGACGAGTTACTAGCGCGGAATTAGCCTAAAATCTATATAAATCATTAAATGTGATGAACCTTATTTTGATAAGGAAAGATGGAAAATGATTTTGGGGAAAACCGCTTATTTTGATAAGGTGCCTTATTTTGATAAGGTGATGGATTTGACATGGACACCTGGTCCTTTGGAAAATGCTTGGAAACACTTGGTCCTTTGGAAAATGTCTTGGAAACACTTGGTCCTTTGGAATATATTTCGGAAACACTTGATCCTCGAACTTGAAGATAATGGAAACAACTCTTAACTTGATAACTCTTTCAAAACTTTTCGCGTCCTCCATGCATGCATCACATAATTATTTCTATACATTGGCACGTACACACACATCCACATATAATTCCTGTTTAGGTTTCTCTACTAGGCATATGCCTAACCCTCTATTTTTAGAGAAAGAACCATTGGACCAGCTTGGAGTGGATTTCCAGGATTACTTGAAAATATTTGAAGGCATTATCATTGTATTGCACTATTTCTTTTTATTTCCGCACTTTTATTTCTAAGTTAATGGTGTCCGGATCTGTAATAAGTAGATTAAGACTTTATTTACTTATGACTGCCTGTGATTGACATTATGCATGTGGATGGTATTGAGATTGGTTGTTTTTTCTTTTAGTAGTTATTTTAATTGCTCTAATATCATCCTTCAAAAATGGTTTAAAATTTTGGGATCATTACACTATTCCTAAAGGTTAAATCCTTGCTCCTTTCACTTTCGACAGAGAGATCTCAGTCACGCTATAGTTCGACAGACGATTAGGTGTAAGTGCAACTCATAGCCGACCACTGATTGTATTCTGGGAATCAGACGCTTTCAAAATCCTCGTGCACTCCAATGGAGGTGGCGAATTCGATTTAAGGCTACCGTGTATTACACAGGCCTTCAGTGATTATATATGCACTTATCATTTGTTTTGCAGATTTAGTGATTCTGGATTAACAGTAAGAAGATTCCATGTACTGTTTTGAAATTTAAAATGACACGGTCAAGCTACAACTACAAGAATGCATCTTCCATATAATTATACACATATACCAAAGGTACTTGTTATTCATTCAATTTTATATAGTACTTTGCATTGCATAATTCTATGACCATTGATCAAAATTTTGTGTACTTAAAGCTATTGAGTGATAAGTGAAGTGGAGGAAGACATCACAACATTGTCCCTCTGGATGGGAGTCATGTCTGTCCAAATGCGCCTTCCAAAAAGTGACACAGACAGCTACAGATCACTGCAGAGAGACATGGAAGCCTTTTAGCTTCATTGTCCTATCCAAACGTCACTCCCGTCTGGACGGGCTCTGCTAATTCTGTTGTGCCCGAACATTAAGGGCCTCACGCTACGCCCCACCACAAGAGCTGACGAGAGAATCGGCAAATGCGCGACTCGCTCAAAGATTCCGCCATCATACTGTTTGTTATGTGCGGGTCGCCCCCAGAAGGCCGCATTCAGACTAATGTATTTTATACTCGATCTAGTGGGACTCATACTGACTACACGGGAAGGGATTCCGCGAACTGGAATTACCCATCATCATGGTAGTTGCAAGAATCAAACCCTGGACCTCTTGGATAACTTCAAGTGCCCTGGGCCATCTTGCCTACCACTTCTGTGTGGGCTCTGTGTGGGCTCCGCTAATTCTGACTCCGAAGTTAGGTTGTTTTGCTGATTTTTGACCCGGGATATAAAAAAGATAATTTTTTTGTTTTGCTGATTTTTAATCCGCTAATTCAAACCCCCATTTTCGTCCAATAGGGTGCTCTCTTATGACATTTCTCCCATTTAGCTATACAACTACAACACCCACTCTACATTAAAGTGCAGGCTAGGGTGTTTCTTAATATCCTATCTTGTATGGATGATACTTCCATTTCCTATTAGGCTGACTACAAGGCAATATAGGAAAATCAATAATGCTCTAGATTAGTGAACTAACCATATAAGCTTGTTCTATCCTACTGTAGTCCCATGTGTTTCACCAACACATTTAAGCATTGAATTGCTTCCTGGAAGCACTGTAAATGGAGAATAAAGATGGAGACATCAGACATGGATAACCATGATTAGGAACAGCACCATATGATTTACAAGATGATTCCATCAAAATGTCATGTGGTTAGCAGTTTCCATATTCTCCTAGTTCTCAGCTATCCATCATGACCATTAATACTTTTACAGGCCAATTATCAGACGAGGATTTCTGCAGCAAGCAAGTTCATCAGGAAAAAAGAACACTACTAGAAAAAGAACTTTTTACTACCCCCGGCTCCCCGTCGCAAAAGATATTGGACCGTCACAAAAGACCTTTTGTGATGGCCTAGCGACGGCAAATGGGGGTAGCTAATGCTTAGGTGTCAAAAGGATCTTTTGCGACGGCAAAATTATTTTTTTCCACGGGTTTTTAGCAGACGCAAAAAAATGACACTGTTAGCGACTGGAGGACGAAGCCGTCACAAATACTAGTTTTTACGTCCCCTAACATGCTGTCGCAAAAGGTTAGTAGCTTTAGCATCGGCTCATTTAGCCGTCACAAATACTCTTTTGCGTCCCTAAACGTGTCGTCGCAAAAAGTAATATTTTTTTTAAAAAAATTACAATAATAATAATGAATACATACTAATCAAAGCAAATTACAATATTTTCTAAAAAAATAAACCACTAATTCATTGCGTCACCACCTTCGCCCACTAATATCCATTGTCAACCGAAAGAAGTGTAATGCAAATCTTTCAGCAACAAGTCTCAAAAGAGTACTGCAGTAAATCTTCTGTACACAGGAAACTAAATGTTTACAAATAGATACCAAATCAGAAATAGAAAGCAACCAAAAAATATCATTGATAGATCATCCATCCTAAAAGTCTACTAAATGACGAAATTAGTCAAAAGAAAAACAAATGGTCGTATCTTCAAATGTCACATCATCTTCGGATGCATCTCATCACTTATCTGCACAAAAAAACCAAAACAATTGAACTATTTAGCATTCTTGAAAACTAGGTATTAGGTTCGTAAAGTATTAAGTTTCACTATTTTGACTTTTAAAGTATAAAGTTACTTATCAAGATGAGTTACTTTCACCAGAATCTCCTTGCAAATACTAACACATGAACATCTCGAGGTGATGAAGTACTTGCCTGACAAGACGATGATGGTTTCGGGCCTCTAAGATATCCAGATCTTCCATCTAGAATTTCAACTAATATCTCCTATTGTGACATGTAGACAGTCGAACCATGCCCTTCAACCTCTTGGTGACACATTTCAAGACGTTCCTAACATTTGCAAACTATGTACATTAAGCAACAATACAAACTAAGTACTGATACACATGCAATAAAAAAACACCATAAACAATTCTTAGTCAAACCAAATTCCAAAACACCCCTTAATTAAAACATATCATAAACAAAACAAGTCTGCCAAATTCAGATATACCATTCTCCTTATAAGTGTCTCAAAACACCAAAAAGCATCAGCATTGTCCTCAAAAAGAACGGTGAAGGGCGAGAGCAAATCACTCATTCTTGAGACGGTAAACAATGTCATCGCAAAAGGGGTGTTGCAATAAGGCCTCTTTCTAGTAGTGGAAACACTAAAAAATGCTTATGGGAAACAACAAAACACATGCATATGTATCAAGCTTCTAACAGTAAATAGATAAATTCAAGTGATGTGGGACATAGTTCTTTTTTTCCTTTTCTTTATCTTGGTGTGGTGGGATAAACCAAGACTCGCCATGTGTCAAGGGCATAAGCGTATTATCCCAGCCTTCAGCACAGCATGGCCAGAATGCCACGTCAGCAGTAGTTCCCATTGCAAGAGGGATCATGTCGGCTATGCGCGGCAAGACACTCTCTCAGTGCGGGACCCAGTCATTATGCGCGGCACTGTCAGATCCCCATCGGATACAGCTTGCCACGTGTCCAATAGTACCCGCACTACGGATTAGGTGGGCCCAGTATGGCTCACATCCAGGTAGTTAGGTGGGACACTATTCAGGGACACGTGCAAGATCATGGGAGATACAGCTGGCAATGCCGCACACAACCCCTATGTGTAGATTAGGCTTGCCTTGCGCGGCAAAGAATCCTCGCTGTGCGGAGGAAAGTTACCCAGTTCAGCACATGTCAAACCTATGATTAGTATAGCTGCTAATGTGCCTCAGCAGAGCTCGCTGTGCGGATTAGGTCGGCTCTGTGCGGCCGATATCTACCAATGCGGTATCCAGTAAAATAGTGCGGGAAGGGGTGGCAGACGAGGAGTCCATGTGTCAGTCAGCTAGAGGCGGTACGACAGCATGCATGTTAGACTTTCTCTTTCCAAGAGAACATCTAGTCCCCAAGAATAGTAAAAAGGCGTGCAGACGTGCGATCCTGTCGGGAATGTGGCAGACCCACATTCTGTACGAAGAGAATGGACGAAAGCTCCGAGGACAACCTCGTTCCCAGCGAGAAGCTGGGAACCCGGAAGGCAGAAGTATATAAACGAGAGTTCATCCACCTGAGAATGGTACATGCTAACTTGCTCTCTCACTCTCTTGTGCTTAGAGTTTACAATTCATCTTCGATCAGGACT
>NMUG010009473.1:0-11264 GCA_002855965.1 Monotropa hypopitys | reverse complement strand
GTACATCAGTCCTCTTGTAGTGGCAATCCCGCTCAAAATGGTCGTGCTGAACGTAAATATCGTCATCTTCTTGAAACTGCTAGATCTGCATCTGTTCCCAGTTGTTTTGGGGGTGAAGCAGTGCTCACTGCTGCATTTCTCATCAATCGTATGCCCACTCCACTTCTGTCTGAAAGAATCCCTTATGAGGTATTATTCTCTATCATCCCCAATTACTCGTTTCTTCGAGTATTTGGTTGTGCATGCTTTGTTCTCCTTCCAAAACAAAACCGTACTAAACTCAGTGCTCGATCTACTCTCTGTCTTTCTGGGCTATAGCACCACCCAAAAGGGCTATCGCTGTTATGATCCTGTGTCTCAGCGTCTCTGTCTCTCGACACATTATCTTCCTTGAGCGTCTTCCCTATTATCAGTTTCTCTCTGCCTCTCCCTCTGTCTCTAAACAGGAATTACTATCCATTGATCCTTTTTCAGATGAATTCACTTGTGACGAGTACATATTCAAAAGTCTATCTTCTTTTGAGTACCCGGTACCAAAGAGCATTCATACCATGCAGGGAGGTGCCACAATATAAAAGTCCTTTGTTCTACCCACCTCAGTAGTCATTGCATTGACTTGAACAGTGACCTTTAAGCAAGACCCATAATGAGACAATCTACCTGGCTGGAGAAATGGTAATGAATTTTTTTTCACTTAAACTATTTGATGAATTCGATTCTTTAAAAAAATATTTGCAGAGAAGAGTTGTAATTTGTTGATTCGCGAGGAGATGGATGAGAAGAAAGTCTCACGTCCAGTTCTGTTATAGAGATGGAATTCGGGAAAAGTAAACTATGGTTGCCCACTGATCTGATCATACATGAAATCCAATCCCTTCACTTCGTGCCAGGCTTGGAAACCGTAAAAAGGAATTCTTCTTGTTCCAACAAACAACGTAAATAAGATAAATAGAAGTAGATAATAAAATAATATTATCCGGTTCATAAAGATACGAATCAATCTTAGGGTGATCCTTTTGTCGACGGATGCTCCTATTATACCGTCTTTTCCCTAAAGTTTTGTCACAACCTTTGGACGTTTGATTTATAAATTGAGGATGTTTCCTTACCTGGGAAATGATGTGTTGCTAATGGAGCTTGTATATAGAGTATAGAACATCCGGGCCATGTTTAGGATGTCATTCTTCGAAAATGGTGATATTGTGACTGCATGTTTTGATGGAGTAGTGCGTATTTTGAAACCAATGCTTATTGAATACTAAAGTGTCACTCTTCTTCTTGTTGATACTTCAGTAAGCATGTGCTTGGGTGTTGGTATGCATGAATATTGCTAGAAAGAACATATGAGTTTTCCTTTGGATGGATTCAACTTGTTAGGAGCACTTATTGCTGGTTAAGAGTATTTTCTAGTCCTTGTTGTCATTAAAACTTATGTTAAGATGTTAACAGTGTCCTACAACTTGATAGGTTTATGTAGTGATTGCTCATTGGTGTGGATGGGATTTTTATATATAAGGGGTTCATGTCAGTATAGTAATGATTTCTCCTTGGTGCTATACAGTAGTATTTGTAAATAGAGGTTTTTTAACATTTAATAAAGATCATTTTGGTCAATTTTATGGGCATGAGTATAGGATGATCTATTTATTTTAAAGAAATACTCTTATTCTGGTCATTTTTTCATATTAGTGATTTTCGTATCAAATAAACACTAGAAAATGTTTTCACGTTACAACCAAACATTGGAAAACAAGTAATTTTCCAAAAAACTTTTCTATGAAAAACTTTTTCTAGAAATGTTTTCCGCCAAAACAAACGAAGCGTAAAGCTTAACGAACTTGGGAAAGAGACTATTATCATGCAAAAGGTCAAATAATAATGTATTAAATTAGCATAACATTCAGAGTGATGTCATCTATGTTAGTCTTGCCGGATTACTTCTATACGTAAATTGTAACCATAAAATGTTGAGATATCAGCCATAGGCTAGTTTATCATTTGGGCTTGACTTCATAATCTATCTATATTGGTTACAGTGGTATTCAGAGTTTCAGACCTAGCAAGGTTTCTCAAAAAATAGCCTTTACATATGAACACTAATGTCCACCAAGAACTTATTTTGTGTAGCGTTTGTCTTTGTTTTGACACTACCTTCGTGATTGAATGTGTCCTTGTCTCATTCCAATGCACACAGCCCTTTTGACGATGTAGATTTCCACTGTGGTGACCGTGCGGTAAACAATTGTTCAAATGTGTCTCTTGGTGTATCTGGAGGACCAGAATCTGTGAAAATTCAGTTTCCTCGGTCACCTAGATTCTCTTTTGCTATATAAGGTCCTTGACTTCATTGGTAGGTGGGACAACAGGTGGAAATTCAGTCTTGGATGTTATTTTCTAGTGAACTTCGCATTGCAATCTTTCTGGTTTACTCTTTATGAGAGTGTGCCTGTTTGGTGTTAAGCCTTTCAGATGTTGGCAATCATATAGCAGTAGCCAGTAGACAAGTATAAGATCGGGGCTCGAAGATCTTGGCAAGAAGTTTCAAGAAGTCATTTTCCATTCGACCTTCTGTTAGCGAAACTCATAAGTAAACTGCATGTGAATCTCATTTGATTAGAAAAGTAAAGAAAAATGAAAACCTCGTAGATCACGGCTGCTCCTTTTTGAGTTCCATCCCCTCCAATTATATAGACCTGTACCATGAACATCACTTGTTACTTTTGGTAAAGGAGCGTTGGTTGCTGAATCAGTAAAATAAACACTAACCGCAATCATAATTCATAAGCATCTTCAAATTACGATTTTATATAGCACTTCTTATACCTGGTTAATCCCACGGTCTTGAATGCTATCAACTATCTTTGAGGTATCGTGCCCTCCACGTGACGTCCCAATTATTGTACCACCGCGTTTATGGATGTCATTTACAACCTTTGGTGTCAGAGGGATAGTGTTTCGTGAATAGAAACCCCTATATCCTCCCTGGAAGTGAGGAAAAAATCTTAGCAGCGCCATGAAATCCATAATTGCAAAATCTAAAATAATGGCAATCAAATCAGAACCCATCAAAACACCAATAATACTATCCTCGAACAAGCATCAACCAAGAAGGTTAGTAGTGTGTCCAATGCATAGATATACGTAAAGCATAAGTCACTGGTAAGTGAAGCGGAGCTATAATTTGTATTTTGTACACTCTCCGGTCTCCAGCTTTTCATCTTAAAGTGTAAAAGGAAGTGGATACTCCAGCATGATATAAATTTTCTAAACCATACATATTTATTGTAGGCAAAACCCAACTCCATACACCCCTTCGGTTCTGCAGATTCGACTTGTCTTGAGTGGGAAGAGCTCATCGTGATCACCGGGGGACATTTTTATAGATTGAAATTATAAACCACTATTACATCAAATTAGATTATTCATTTTGAGTCAACAAGTATCTAGATTGGAATTATGACATGGGTATTTCACAATAAATTATCACAACTAGAAGTTTCCTTCAGCTAGTAAGCTTTTGAAAGCCAACATTCCAAATTTAAAAATTTTGTCAGAAACTAAAAAAAATCAATGCTCAATTGGTACCCATTAATGGATGTTTGAGAAGGGAAAATGACGAGGACAAGTCCAACATTTGGTAATAATACACAGAGTGACTGTGCTCAGACTCGAATCCAAGACCATAAGGTTATTAAGTTGAGTCTTTACTATTGCACTATCAGTGGTCCCCTTAATATTTGTCAGAAACTAACATCTTACATATAGACAATGAATCATATCATTTTGAAGTAGCACAAAATGGAATCAATTAAGTAGCTACTCTTTGCAGTAATGCAGTTCACAAAAAACAAGGATTTTCAATTTAGTATCTGAAATCTACATCTCCGAAAGACCAAGCAAAAAAATGGTGACCCAGTGCACAAAGCTCCTGCATATGCGGGGTCTAAAGAAGGGTTGATGTACGCAGTCTTACCCAAACCCATAATAATAAAACCGAGTACGAAAAATTATGAAACATAGTATATCTAATCACAGAAGGGTAACTCTTCATACCCTGGACAATAGATAAGTAACCGCTGATACCTATTCAGTGCTAAGAATCCTGCATACTTGTTGAAACTAAAGAGTAAGGGCAGTGGCGTTAAGGAATACATGTATCTTATGTACTTTATTGTTTGTTCTGAATTGATAGAACAGCAAGACCATACTTCAAAAAGATCATGCTATAGCTTTTATGTACCGTAGTGTTAGTTAAGACACTATTTCCCATTCTAGTAATCTGTGGCAGTCACAAAGTTTCATATTTAAAACTGGGAATATACCTAATGCTTTGTTCATTATCTTTTCAAAAGACTGCCAACTGATTATGTATATATGCTTTAGGAAATATTCATCTCGCAAAATCAGAAGCCGGTGGATAAGGAAACATGAAAAGCACTCAAAATGTATGTCAAAAGAAAAAGTAGCTAAATATAGAGGTTACACTCTGTCCACTGACTCACCTCTATACCCAGGATTTTGTTGACGCCATACATGTGATAGAGGCCGCATACAATTTCCCTGATCACCGTGTTCAGTCCAGGGCACAAACCCCCACATGTTACAATACAAGCATGCACCTCATCTGAGTTAAAATATACCTGAGAAGCATTGAACAGTTTGTCTAAGCAAAGACATGCATGGAGGACCTTTCATTCTGTAGCAGTAGCACAAATTTACAAAACATACCTTTTGTCGAGGTCCAGCACGTCGAAAGTGTACTCCTCTTGGACTATTCTTGTGAACAACAATCTGTTGAGAAGTAAAAGCATACACAGTTAAACCAATTTATTTTATTGCATCTCAACTGCAAAAATATCACATCCTTTTGGCATGTCCATGTCATTCCCTAGGATGCAGGGGCCTGGAAAATGGGGGAAGCAGTAGCACCAACTTATACCAACCCCACAAACCCCACCCCACCCCCCAATAAAAAGAAGAAGAAAATATTACAACAACAAAAGTAATAACAACGATAACGCAAACAGAACAAGACAGGGTAATAGGAGCAACAACGATAAGCAAAAACAAAACAAGAAAAGGAAAAAGTCCCAAAAAGGAAAGGCACTTGAAAAGCTAACCACAATATAGCAACCCAAGAAAAACTTTTACATTATGCCCTGAACTTGCGGTCTCGGCTTGGTTTTTGTATAACATTTAATATACCAGAAAAGGAACTTTACATATGCCCTTTTTTATCTACTTGTAGCAAATGTATATACATACATATAAATGTATTATATATATATTAATAAGCGAGCAAGGATGCTTATCCTCCCTCCAGCTTTGTATCCCTACATTAAAAACATATTGTGTGGATCCAATAGCTGCACTTTTTGTCAACAGAAGATTGGACTTAGCATGGGCCCCTCACAGTGCCGGCCCGGAGTTTTGAGTTGTCCCAGCCCCATTAAAATTTGAGTTGCCCCTCTAAATTACCAAAACATTAGCAAGAAATTATCGAATCAGCTGTAAATTACCGAAAACTTACAGTTTTCTGATGATCTGGAGTCTTCTCTCGGGGGAAGGGTTATTCTCTCGGGGGAGCGAGCGACGATGAGGATGAAGCAAGCAAGCAGGCTGCAGCAGGGTGAGGGAGGGGAAAGCCTGCTCTGGGGAAAGAGTTCACGGGGGAAGAGGGGTGGTGCGACAATATAGGCGGGGAGGGAGGGGAAAGGGTTAACGGGGGGGAAGTGTTAGGATATATTTCTTTTGGGCCTGGACTGGGCTGGGCTATAATAATATATATTACATTTTTTCGTAAATTTGATTGCCCTGGCCCAAGGTGTTGCCCTAGCCCAGGAGCTTCCTCAAGCCTAACCCACAGAATGTTCTCCACTATTGTATACGACACTGCAAACTTTGTTCATGGGTTGCTCGATATAATGGCATTTCACGTTTGGCTAGAAACGCTTTCAGTCACACCAAATTGATTCAATAATTCAACAAGGAAACATCAAACGAGATTACTAGCATAGGTCGCAAGTTCAACAAAGGATTCAGGTTAGAAGGGGGGGAAAGAGAGAACACTTGATTAAACATACTTAAACTTCTAAAACAACAAAAGAATTTGAAGAAAAAAACAGAATACAATTTAGAAATACTTAAAACTTAAAAAAAAAAGAATTCGGAAAAAGGGTTGCAGATTGTTAGCTGATAAGTTTTTTCATCTCAAAATGCCTACTAAGCGATGAGAATGAAGAATATACAATCTACATCTAAGTTTATTCTCAGAGAAGATGATGGTGGATATGGACGATATTATTTATAGTAATACTGGATGAATTGAAGCGAGAGGTTATGTTTGTACTCAATCCATTCCATCACAGAAACTCATACATGAGTACTAACTGGGCGTTATTTTTTTTGCTAGAGGAATTGGTAATATGACATGCAGAATGGAACAATTAATTTTTTTTGGGAGTTTTTAATTAAAACAAAAGAAAGAATGTAGACAAGAAGGTGTAGGATTTTGATAGCACTAATCAGTAGACAAGATCAAAACCAAGATCTTTCATAGATTTTCGAACAAAGAGAAAAAAGCTTCTCGTCCTTATCGCTTAGTAGGCTAATGCTATTGATAGTTGAGAAGCCTAACTGTCACGTCTTATCCCTGATAAGTGTAAAGTCAGTTATCCAAAGATGACACGCGGCGACAGCATCTACTAATCACAACCCACTAAACGACAACTGAAATAAAACTCAAATTATTAATCTCTGATGATACAGACTCAAATAAATAAAATAACTCTGGCGCAGGGCCAATATAACTCAACCACAACTCCACCCTGAACAGTTACTACAACTCAACTCAATAAACTGAAAAGCGAACTCAAAGTGAGAGATAAACATCTTCTCAAATATATCAAAGGATAAATAAAAGACACTCTGCCACTACAACATACTCTGACACAACCGCAACTGGACCGGACTGTGGACTCTAGTCTCTAATACCTAAAAAAAGGCACAAGCGTGCATCAGCGACGACAGCTGGTGAATACTATAAAAATGCATAATAAAGATAAGTAAACATATCTAAGGATCACTATTTACAATATAAGCCTTTTTACTTCGAAACTCATCTTAGTAAAGAATCCTTTTTTTATAAATCACAATACTTTAAAATATTTCATATTCCTCTTTCAATAACCCCTTTTCCCAAAATTATTTACTTTAAGGCACACCAAAATTCCATCTTCCCATATTGAATTACCAATTCCCATTATCATTTAAATTTGGGAACTCTTTCCAATGATCCATCTCGATCAAAACATCTCATATCTCATCTCATCAACTATAATAGCCAATGGTCATTCAATTCCGCTGACCTGCGTTATGACAGATATGTAACCTAGTGATCATTCTCGATAGGTACAGGGGTAATGAACCAAGGGCCGCTCGTAATATCGTCCCAGCGGAAAGAAACAACAATCAATCTCTCCTGCATTTGTCTTAGAGCTAGGCACAACGTCCCTACATTTGCCTTGGGACTAGGCACACCTCTACATTAGCCTTTGGGCTAGGCTACAAGGCTATAACAGCATGATATGAATCTTTGAAGATATTCCTTTTCCTTTCTTTGAAAACATTTCCATATATTAAAACCTTCTGTTTATCTCTTCATTTCTCTTCCAAAACCTTCCTTTTTCACTTCTTTTAAAGCCATTTTGAACAACCGCATGTAACACTCTTATTTCAAATCATTTTCTTTTTAAACACTAAAATCATTCCTTTTTCAAATATTTTATCAAACACTTTTATATCTTAACACATTCCTTTTCAACCTTTTCGTTTAGAAATCATGTGATCCATAGGTTTTGATCATTTTCTCCAACATATTCCAAATACTCATTTTGCTACTAGGAATAATAATAGATCATCTAAATTATACAAAACTATATAGGTATTCACCTTGATTGCAGATACTTCCAAGTTACCACCGGATCCTCAAACACCTATCAAAAGCCCCAAATTATCTATATAAGATTCTGCTAGAAATAATTCACTGTCTTATTTATTAAAAAAATCAATATATATGATTTTCCAAAAGTTCACAGAATTCTCGAGGCACCAGATACTGGTATCTTGCACTGACCGAATACCGGTATCTTGAATCATATTGGATGTCGGTTTCTGGCCAAGATACTCCTAAGATACCGGTATCAGAGACTCTCCTGGGATACCAGTTTCACCGACTAAAGCCAAAAATACCTCAGCCGGATACCGCAACTCGGTTACCGGTTCCATGCCTTTTCGGGATACCGGTATCGCAGCAAAGCCAGATACCGATTTCTGAGAGAATCAAAGAACATCGATTATCATTCTGAAACTTTCTGGGTTTTCCTCAACTTCTGGTTTTACTTCAATTACACCATCAATCTTTAACTGATTCTCTTCAAATTTTGAACAAATGATCTATCAATGATTTAGAATAAGACTATATAATTATATTTTAGCAAACTTACCCCAGTTAGATGAATTTAATTCCAGAAGATTTGCCGCAAACTTGACTCTTCAATTCTCCCTCAAATTACTATTCATCTCCTTCCTCAGCTAATTCTCTACAACTTCAATTTTCAGAATAATCTTTCTCTCTCTTAACTTCCGAACAATACTCTCTTATACAACTCAATTCTAACCTACAAGCTCTCTCAATCAATCTCACACAATCGATTCACTTAGAATTCTCAGATTGATTTTGTTTAGGTTATACATATCCTTATGTATCTATGACTATGACTGCTACAGATCGACACTTAACCTATATTTTTGACAATACAACATACAGCCACACCTGCTCTCTCTTAGAACTCAACACTTCATCCATGCAGATCAAATTTCCACGTTACTCATCCACGTAGCATTAGATACACCTTTGTATCTCAGACATTTGCCACATCTCCCCCCCCCCTCCTTCGACACCTCAAAGCACCCTTTCAACTTTTCATTCTAAATTACATTATCCTCCTTTTGCTTCTAATTCTTATACTAAAACCCCCACAACTTATTAAAAACTTTCCATCAGATTCTTATTAATTCTATTGCCTTAAGATAACTCCATAAAATTTCCTAAAAACTTCCTAAAATTTCTCAAAAATTCCACAAAATTCCTTAATCATTCTCTTAAGCCCAACAATTTATTCTAAACCTCAATTATTATTTATTAATGACCTTTTTACACAACAAAGGTCTTACAATTCTCCCCAACTACAGAAATTTTATCCCGAAATTTAGATCATAACTGCTTCTTCTTATAAACTCTAATTACCTTGCTTTGCTATTGCTAATATTCGCCCTGACTTCTGCTTCTTTGATGCTTGACCTAATTTTCTGTCTTTTGGTTTCTTTCCCTTCATCACCTTCTGATATTCTGGCAAATTTTGAACTTTTTTCTCTATTCTCTTAGTTGCTCTCACCAAAGCATCATATGATAACTTACGAAATTCTGGCAATCTACTGACTATCACTTCATCCAACCCTCTTTTAAAATGCTCACACTTCCTATCATTAGATTTCACTACTTCTGCATTAAACTGAGATAAGGCTTCGAATTTAGACTCAATACTTTGCTACGGTACCATTCCCTTGCTTAATATTTTTTGAAAGACACCTTAAACTTCTTCTCCGTCTTTCTCAACCAATTCTTAGCACAGCTATCACCTTCTGACCCCTCAGATTCTATAATATACAATCTTTTGAATTGCTTTAACACAATATCTGGTTTCCTAATTTCCTCGTCCTCGTCGTTACCTCGATTTTCTATATGTTTCATCATCATTCATATGAATCTATCTATATTTCCACTTCCATTTTCTGACTTGCAAAGCTTCTTACCCTTAACTTCTTTCGATATATAAGATGATAATTCTTCTTCACAATCCATCTAGCAATCTGTTATAACCAACATCACAAATAATAAATAATCATTAGCGACTGCTAAAACTCTCCCGACTCACCAACACCCTATGTCCACAGTCCAGCTGACTCGACTCCACTAGTCTACAGAACCTCTAACCTATGCTCTAATACCAAAACTATCACGTCTCATCCCTGATAACTGTAAAGCCAGTTATCCAAAGATGACACGTGGCGACAGCATCTACTAATCACAACCCACTAAACGACAACTGAAATAAAACTCGAATTATAAATCTCTGATGATACATACTCAAATAAATAAAACAACTCTTGCGCAAGGCCAATACAACTCAACCACAACTCCACCCTGAACAGCTACTACAACTCAACTCAATAAACTGAAAAGCGGACTCAAAGTGAGAGATAAACATCCTCTCAAATATATCAAAGGATAAATAAAGACATTTTGCCACTACAACATACTCTGACACAACTGCAACTAGACTGGACTGTAGACTCTAGCCTCTAATACCTAAAAAGAAAGGCACAAGCGTGCATCAGCGACGACAGCTGGTGAATACTATAGAAATGCATAATAAAGATAAGTAAACATATCTAAGGATCACTATTTACAATATAAGCCTTTTTACTTCGAAACTCATCTTAGTAAAGAATCCTTTTTTTATAAATCACAATACTTTAAAATATTTCATATTCCTCTTTCAATAACCCCTTTTCCCAAAATTATTTACTTTAACGCACACCAAAATCCCATCTTCCCATATTGAATTACCAATTCCCATTATCATTTAAATTTGGAAACTCTTTCCAATGATCCATCTCGATCAAAACATCTGAAATCTCATCATATCACAAATCTCACATCTCATCTCATCAACTATAATAGCCAGTGGTCATTCAATTCCGCTGACCTGCGTTATGACAGATATGTAACCTCGTGATCATTTCTCGATAGGTACAGGAGTAATGAACCAAGGGCCGCTCGTAATATCATCACAGTGGTAAGGAACAACAATCAATCTCTCCTACATTTGCCTTAGAGTTAGGCACAACGTCCCTACATTTGTCTTGGGACTAGGCACACCCCTATATTAGCCTTGGAGCAGAAAAGGTGTGTATCTTGGGTGGAAACGAGATGAGAGAGAGAGAGAGAGAGAGAGAGAAAGAAGGGGAAGAAGTGGCCGATAATGGAAGCTCGTCTCAGGCCTTTTGGGATGAGGTCTGCATCTTGGCGGATCAAAAGGTCAAGGAGGCCATCGATTTACTGGTGAGAAATAGGGTCGGAAGTCAATGTTCAGATGGGGACAAGCAGAATCATAATCAGACTATTCAAGCGGCAGAAGAAA
>NMUG010009472.1:0-11265 GCA_002855965.1 Monotropa hypopitys | reverse complement strand
CTCTGATATCTGCTGCAGAATGCTGCCCGACTGCCAACTCTTCCTGACCACCATCCCTCTGCACACAATTTCTGCTCATATGCCCTGACTGGCCACAATGGGAGCAAGAAATCTGAGGACACTGCGAACGGTAATGGCCTGGCTGCCTGCAATGGTGGTAAACAATCGAACCACTAGATGGTGCTCCCTGGACACTGACATCTGAAATGAACTGAGAACGCTGCTGACTGAACACCTGCATCTGGTCTATGTGCCTCATTCTTCCCATGCTACCTGACGATGATCTCGAGTCGGTACTAACGGACTGCCGACGAGGCTCCCACACTGGAACTTCCTTCTCTGCTTCCAGACAAACTGGCTCAACTGCCGTAGCACACCCTAGCATTGCGGCAAAAGAACGAATATGATGCCTTATAACGAGCTTCTGAAGCGACGGACAAAGACCCTTCTCACATCTTCGGCACTTATGATCCTCTGATATGACCAACTTTGGGGCAAAACACGACAAGGCCTGAAAATTGATAGCATACTGAGACACCGTCATGTTGCCCTGCTACAACAACTCAAACTGACTCCGCAACTGATCCCGAAATGCTTCTGGAAAATACTGATTTTCAAATGCGGCAACAAACTAATCCCACGACATAGGAACTGAATCATCATCTACTGCTTCCGAATTAGCAACTCTAGCCATTCTTCTTGCATCTTTCTTGACTTCCATGACCGAATTCCATCATTCATCCGCCTCACTGACCAACTGGTAGGAGGCAAAAGATACTTGCATCTTGTCTTCCTGAATCTCGAGCGTATCCAACACCTTTGTGATACCTAACAACCAGTGATTTTCTTCAAGCGGTTCACCTTCACCGTCGAAACTAGGAGGGTTCATAGTGCGAAATTCTCGCAAGGACTCCATCACATCACTAATGCCCCTAGCCCTGGGGGCTTGAGATGCTCTCGTGTCCTCAACCAAGGCCTCTGCAAGCTTCTGAACAAAACTTCTTGGATCGACTGCATCCTCTAACTGCACGTTCTCCCTTTGAACTCCTTGTTGCACCTGATGCGCTCGGCGACCTCTTCGGCGATTAACCATCGTGGCGATAAGGGTGATACACGGCGAGAAATCCTAGCCAACAAACGAAACGGTATTCATATATGGGTAGAATATCATAGCGCACAAGCCGAAAAGAACTAGGAGATCACAAAATAAAACTAAGGAACTGCGACATAAACTAAGGAATCCCAACATCCACATATGGAGCAATCAACCACCTTAAAAGAACTAACAAGTAACCACAAATAGATAACCCAAGGAAAGCTACGCACAATTTCTTCTTATTCCCAAGGCTCACACTAGCCTACAACCCAAGCACAACTTCTACGCCTCATACAAGGGCATACTAATGCCATGCAACTCTCAATGCATGCAAATGCGGAAGAAAATCATTTCCAAAACTGTTTTGAGAACCCATAGAGATGGAAATCTCCCCATGGTCCGAAGGTATGCGAACGAAAGCTCTGATACCAAGTTGTCATGCCCCGGATTTTCAAACCATTTTTTTTTAATATAATAAATGCATAAATATTTTGCATAAACCATTCCAACAACAAAGGGGCCGTGAGAGAAAAGAAGTACAAACACATCTCTTTACAATCCTTTATACAAAACATGTGGAAGTAGAACATTGACAATCCTTTTTCAAATGGAATTTGCTTCCAATAAAACGGTAATACAACTTCTCTAAAGAACAGGGGATGCCCGTAGGCTACAAGGGGGAAAGTAGGGGAAAACTGTAGTAAATAAATGAACAATATGAGAGGCTCCTCACACAAGGGAACCTGGAGCAAGCCTAAGCCAACTCTCCGCCACTAGCTATCCACCCCTGCAAACCCTATAAAGAACTGTAGGAAAAAAGTTGAGTCATAAAGACCCAGCAAATATGCGACTATCAACTGTATATGAAAATATGGTGATTATGTGCAAGGTGGGTGAAATCCTACAATGCAATCCCAAGCATGTTTCCGACACTCGCACCCAAGATCCTCAATCTCAATCTCTAGTCCACATAACCCAACCAAAAGAACCATTCGTACTCTCACATCAATAGAAAGATCTCAAACCCTCGCATCTATCCAACTATCGCAACGGAAGACCAAACCTTCTATTTGAACAACCAAACCCCAACTAGAAAGAAGTCACCAACAAACACCAAGACCACTACACTAGGTCACTCCACAAATATAATCCTACCTCATCACACATAGGTATTTCGAGGTACTTATCCGAAGGGTTCCGCTACCACGCAACTGAATGCTATCTCGACAAGGCCAACCAATACTCTCTACGATAGTCCATTACCAACTAGTAGTTTATCTCTCAACCTAGCCTCAAATCAAAGCATACCAAAGCCATACATATTGGCCTAACCACAACGAGCACACATGTCACGACTTGGCTCCAAGCCTCAAGCTATTCGAAGCCACGAATTGGCTAAGTCTCATTGATTTGCTAAAGCCACGAGTTGGCTAGTACCACCCACAATAAGATCCATAAGTCCACGTCCAATCCTTGCCTCGTATATAGATAATACAAGTAGGTGGATTCATTATCTTGAACTTTAGTTTGTTCAACTCCCGGCTTGGAACATTTTAGAAAAGGCCACAAGGATTCGAGACCTCCTGAACGAATTCCAGAATCGGTCCTACAGTCAACCTTGGGCTAGTTTTGGATCACAAGAAAACCATCAAGTCGTTCATCGATTTATAGTCACCTTGACGAATTCAAGGGTTGACTAGCTCCCGAGTGAATCACGAATTGATTCAGGTTGTCTCAACGAATTCAAGAACAAACCTCACACTCGAATGACCATGAATTGGCCCGAAGATCACGAATTGATCTAGGTAGTCTCAACGAATTGAAGAAATAACCTATACACATATGTGACCACGAATTGGTCCTATGATCACGAATTGATCACCTGTCAACACCTAAGTCCTTTGTGTTATTGTTGTTGGTTGATTAATATAAGTGAGTTAAGTAAGTTTTAGAGTTTGAGTCGATGGGGACGAGTTCCCCAACACGGGCAACGATTTTGCCACGAGGGACGAATTCCCGACTCTAGGTGACGAATTCACCCAAAACACAAGGAACGACTTTGCGAACAAGGAACGAGTTCCCAAACCAAGGATGACGAATTCACCCGGTAAGACCGTAACATATCTCCAAGGTCTAGGAATGAATTTCCTAACCTAAGGTGACGAATTCACCAATCTCCAAGTCTTTTACCTCTCATAGGCATTTAATCAAACACAAGGGTGCCCACGGCACCATGGTCATCTCTATGACAAGAGACCACACTAACACTTGCCGACGAACGATCCAATACCACAATGTCGCTCACTAAGACCGATACAAGGTAGAGTGGGTATCCTACCTCCTCAATTCCAACAAAATCTATAAGCTACCCGCATCATTGAATTTTTTTCGAACGATCGTCTAATCATACTCTCAACCCAATTCACACATTCTCGCATTCTAATCCTATCAAGGATACCCGACCATACATGAATGCGAATCAAATTACAGCAATTTCTCAAAAACGATCATTTGTTCAAAACTTGAGGCTTTTTATGAAATCATTAACTTCTTGATTTTTGAAATCATTAGTGAGCTACATATCAACAAATACACGAGATAGTAACATATTTACCTCAAGGCTCGCCGACGACTAAAATCCTAGCGGTGCCAAACTCCGATGCTCGCGAACCTATATACGTCAACGGATAGAGGGCAACGTTAGGAACAACGTTTCTAAAGACGAAAACACGAGATAACCACTTTAGAAATTTGGGCTTACCCGAAATTCGGAGAATCTATTCGATAAGCACGTTGCCGGATAGATCTCGTCGAGGGGAACAAGATTTCTCCTTCGCGAAACTTCATTCGGAACCCGGAAGGCCTTCGTATCCAAGCTAGAAGCTTGGGCTCCAATGGAGTCTTAGAGAGAGAAAAGAGAGAGAGAGAGAGAGAGAGACTAGGTTTATACCAAATGAGGGAGAGAAAGACTCTCTGGACAATTTTTAGGTATAAGGACGACCTAGGGGTGAAATGACAACTTTTCCCCTCATTAAAACACAAAAAAATCACTTTTCCGCGCGCGTCGTCTGGACGAAGCTCACCGTCGTCCGGACGAAAACCACCTTGGTCCGGACGACCACCCGCATGGTCTGGACGATACCTCCTGAAGTAAAAACCTGAAATCTGGAACCTTCATCCGGACGAGACTAGCCCATCGTCTGGATGACCCTACCTGAACCATTTTGTTGTCTCCCTGCCGAGCTCGTCCGGACGAGACTCGGCCGTGGTCCGGACGACCGGACCCAAAAATTTCCAGAAACTTTAACGCATGACTTCCGAACGTATTTCGCTCATATCTTCTCCGTCCGACCTCCGATTGAGGTGATTCAAGTTGCGTTGGATTCGTAATTGAATCCTCTACCTCATCCAAGGGTCAACCACCTTAAAATCGCACTAAGATTTTAATCTAAAATTAATTTAGATTTTAAATCTAACTTAGAATACGAATCGATATTTCAAAAATTCCTTTTTGAAATACAGGTCGTGACATAATGCGCCCAACCCTACTATCGATAACCTAGTCCTTGGGTTTTTTCTATGGAAGCCAAATTTTTAGGGTTATCGATAACCCACTCACCCAGGTTATTGATAACCTCACCCTCTGAATTTTGGTTGGATCATATATTTTCCTTGATTATCGATAACTCAACCAAACATGTTATCGATAACCATATCCACGGGATTTTGTACTGGCAAGCTACAAGTCCAGGTTATCGATAACCCAAAGCTTACGGTTATCGATAACCGACATAAAATTTGAAATTTTAGCTTAATTTCTTGGTCTTTACCTTTTTTTTTGAAAAGTCAAAGTATTATTAATATAAAATAAAATTTACAACCGCATCATACCAGCCGGAACAAATCTGCTCACAAACAACCATTGCTAACCTAGCAACTGCACACCCACCCTAACACCAAAAGACAAATAACTAGCCAAAAAAACAACACTAAAAAGGAAATGACATAAAAAAATACAACTGCACTCATACAAACCCTACCCGCCAAAAGAGGACAAAAAAATGATTCCACCTGCACATCATACAAACCCTAGCCGCCACAAACTAGGGCTCCACCCTGCAGCAAAAACAACCAAGCATCTGATCCGCCACGCCACCTCCTACCGACTGCCCTGCCCCCTCCTGCCGACCGTCCCTACACGTATCCTCCTTCCGCTGCTCCCCGAAAACACCAGCTACCACCGCCACCTCCCGCCTCTCCGCCGCCCAGTCTTCATACCTCAGCAACCACGCTCTGCCTCGCTACTCCTCACACTTTCTCTTCCAGCCACACATCCTCATCCCCACGGCTGCCACCCGCCAGTGCAACAACTCTTCACCCTCGTCGCACAGCCTCCTCGACCCTTGCCATCGCTTCACCTCGACAGGCGACCACCGCAATCCGCCCAACCCCACGTCGCCCTGCCAAGCTATCGCCGCCACCATTCCGCCTCTTCTCCCTCGCCGTCGTCCACTGCTCTGCATCCCCCCTACAGAAAATAGCCATCGCCAATGAAATTCGCACCCTCACTGACTTCCTCCTTCAGAATACAGCCATCGCCCAAGAATCACTTTTCCCGACAAACTTCGAGCTCGTCTGCCTTCCCCCTCCCATCATGCCTTCACGAGAATCAGTTATACCCCTTCACACCTTCACCGAAGGGACCCGCCTAAGCCTACAACAGAAAGTTGGGCTGATTTTCCAAAAATCTAGCCGAGGAGTGCATTCTCTCTCTATCTCTAGAGAGAGAAGCTCTCAACCCTAACTAGTGGAATGAGTTATACTTCATACTTCCTACTTTTTATAGATTCCATGGAAAATATCCGAAATGGTCGCTAAAGATTTTCTCAACTTTAAAATCCTGAGACACCAATTAATCAAAACTATTTTCAAATCTTTTCTATTAAAAACAACTTAATTTCTTTAAGGGATGCAACCATATAATAATTAAATGATTAATGAGAAATAATAGAAAACGGGTATTACATCAATATTTTGGCGATGTTTATTAAGTTGTTTCTAATAACAAACAACATGGAGCATCAATACATAAAATAAAATACTAAAAACATATTGTGACAGAACATTTTTTAAGTACTCACATGTAGTTTCTCGCATATCGGGGCCACACACTTCTTATTTTTACTGTTATAATGTGATGACTGAAAAAAACCTACAATGTGGGATCATTTGCCTTTCTCTTTTGTTTCTGTAAACATAGCAACCGTGAAAGACTGTGATCTCATGGTATGATTGAATGGTAAATTTTCTCGGGCTTTCCTTTTCTTTTTTGCCTTGTCCTACAAAATCAGATGATTATAATAGTAAAGATCTGAATCAAAACAATTTAGTTGTAACCTCTCTTACCAATATTCCCATAAAAAAATATGCGGAAATAAAAATTTCTTAACATTAAACCTTAAAGTCAGTAAGTTTAAGGCAACGATAACTAACATCAAACATAAGTAAAGAAATCCCAATGACATGATCTTCTACCGTCCACTACAAGTGTCCCAAAACATACACTCAATGAAATGTTACTAAAGAAAAGTGGAATCACAATTGCCAAGGAGTTGGCTCTTCTACGATATCATCCTGCCACCCAAAATAAATCTCTTCTTCCAAGCCAAGCCTTGAAGCCATCCATCCAAGCTACATTTCTTCAATCCTCTCTCTCTAAGCTAAGTAGTGGACCGCTAGCTCCAAAACCTAGTTTCCAAGCATTTAAGAAAATACAAGGAAACCAGAGTGTGAATAGGATAGATAAATTTCACAATTGCAAGAGTTTTACAAAACGTAAGTGGCCGCAACCCATTTTCAAATATTTAACATTTCTCTTTTTAAATTAATTTGGGACCGCAGCCCCCAAAATCAATGAGCCGTCAACCCACAGTATTGACCTCGACCCATTGATGATATGCTGTTGTACCGCAGTTACAACCTCGACATATACTAACAAGCCGTCAACCCGCAGTATTGACCTCGACTTGTAGTATCAAAAGGGGTGTTTCCCCATATTAGCCATGAAGGCCTACATTCATCTATTTCGATCCTTTATCTCATGCAGTATAGAAACATGCATAGAAATCTTTTCAAAATTAAAATAAGAAGAGCGTGTACTTAGAAGACAAGCAAAGTACTTTCCATCTACTAAATTCGTACAATCGCCGATACCGTGGTGATCAAACCTTCTCCTTCCCTTTGAGCGAGGCCTCAATGCCTTCCTCAAGCGTCCCTGTCAAAACAATTGTTATTTCAGTTCATATGAATATATAATTTGACAGGAGATCATAAAATCATTAGATTTACCAACCGTTTAGATAATTACTCTTAAATTTACCTTTAAGAGTCTTTTAATTGGATACCCGTACCTTTCCAACACTTTAAAACTTCTTCTAAATAAAATATTTCAGAAAATAAGGCTCCACGACCGGTCCCCCAAAATCCGCGATCGGTCGAGACCCTTCTGACCTCCCGCGAACGGTCGGCAAAATACCGCGACCGGTCGACGCCTCTCTGACCTTCCGCGACCGGTCAGCAAAATATCGCGACCGGTCGACGCCTTTCAGAACCGAATTTCCAGAAAATTTATTTTCGAACCTCTTCTTCTCCAATCAACCCAACCCCGACCTTGTTGCCTCCAAACCCAAAAATTGACTACACTAATGTGTTTTACCCATCTAGGTATCAAACATACTCAAATGGTGACTTAAATAACATCAAAACACCATGGAAATCCAACATTCAAAGATCAAAATCTAGGGTTTTTACCTAAAACGAAAATGGACCTTTAAACTCCGATCTAGACCAACTCTCAAACAATATGATCACAATAATTATGTCAATAGGTGTGTGTTTACCTCTAGAACAAGTTTTATGGAGAGATTTCCTTCAAATTCTCCTCCTTGCCTTCCGATTTTTACCCTTCTTCTTGCCTCCTTCTTTCTTCTCTCTCTAGTCTCCTTTTCCTTCCTTAGACCATTGAGAGTATAACTCTATAGGACCCCCTTTAGGTCAGATTTTAGGTAGGTTTACCTCTTTACCCCTTTATTTAATTGGTTTTTACCCATGTTTGCCACCCCTTCCTAATTATACTTAATTGTGTATAATTAGGCATTCATATAAATGTATATTTTTTATAAATATACCTCTAAATACTCTTTAAAAACGTCCTCAATTCTTACTTCTCATTCTAATATTTTAGAATTTTATTAATAATTGATTTATAATACAGAACGGGTATTACAACTCTCCCCCCCTTAGGAAATTTCGTCCCCGAAATTTTAAAGACATACCTGAAAACAATTGTGGGTGATCCCTCCTTATGTTCTCCTCGCCTTCCCAAGTTGCCTCGTCAATGCCATGATTTGGCCACAACACTTTGACCCATCGCACTACTTTAGAACGTAACACTTGTTCTTTGAAATCGAGAATTTTCACTGGCTTCTCTTCATATGACAAGTCCTCATCTATCTCCAATGGTTCCGCTTGCAAAACATGAGTCGGGTCATGAACATACCTCCGCAACATGGAGACATGAAATACGTTGTGAAGTCGCGCTAACTCCATTGGCAAAGCCAAATGGTAAGCCGTATCCCCAACTCTCTCTACTATCTCGTAAGGACCGATGTATCTAGGCGCCAACTTTCCCCTTCCTCTAAACTGCATAACTCCCTTCCAAGGTGATACTTTCAAAAATACGTAGTCACCCACATTGAATTCCAACTCCCTTCTCCTATTATCCGCGTAGCTCTTTTGATGACTTTGAGCCACCTTAAGCCTTTCCCGAATTAGTTTCACTCCATCCGATGCCACTTGCAAAAGTTTTGGCCCCAAAATTTGTCTCTCCCCAATCCCACTCCAACATGTCGGTGTCCGACACCTTCTACCATAGAGAGCCTCAAACGGTGCCATTCCAATGCTACTTTGGAAGCTATTGTTATAAGAAAATTCTATCAATGGCAAGAAATCATCCCATCCGCCTCGAAAATTAAGCACACAAGACCGCAACATATCCTCTAATGTTTGAATGGTTCTCTCCGATTTCCCATCCGTTTGGGGATGAAAAGCGGTACTAAACTTCAATGAGGTACCCAAAGCTTGTTGCAAACTCGCCCAAAACCACGAAGTGAATTTTGGATCTCTATCACTCACTATAGACACCGGTGCACCATGTAATCTAACAATCTCCTCAATATAGATCCTCGCATAACGGTCTGTGTTGAAAGAAGTCCTCACCGGAAGGAAGTGAGCCGACTTTGTCAACCGGTCTATAATCACCCAAATAGAATCGTAGTTGCCCTTAGACTTTGGCAATCCCACCACAAAATCCATCGTCACGTGTTCCCACTTTCACTCGGGTATTGGTAAACTTTGCACTAGTCCTCTTGGTCTTTGATGCTCAATCCTTACCCTTTGACATGTAAGACACTTAGCCACAAAATCAACAATCTCTCGCTTCATCCCTCTCCACGAAAAATTTTCACGCAAGTCACGATACATTTTTGTTGCTCCCGGATGCATAGCAAATCTAAAATTGTGCCCTTCCTCTAAAATATTACTCCTAAGCTCCATATCTTCCGGTACACACATTCGACTCCCAAACATTATCATATCATCACCCCGAATAACAAACTCGGACTTCTCTCCCAATAAAATTTGATGTCGGACATTCTCCAAGAACACGTCATTCTTTTGCCCAATTCTAATTTGTTCTTCGAATAGAGGTTTTACTACAAGTGTTGCTAAAAGAGCTCCATCTTTCCCAAAAGCCACATCGACTCCTAAGCCTTTCATTTCCTCAAAAATTTCAGCCCGAGCACAAACCAAACAACTCAAGGATCCTGTAGACTTTCTACTCAAAGCATCCGCTACTACATTTGCCTTTCCCGAATGGTAATGAATACTACAATCGTAGTCCTTGATCAACTCTAACCATCTACGTTGCCTCAAATTAAGATCTTTTTGGGTAAAAAGGTACTTCAAACTTTGATGGTCCATAAAAATTTCACATGTTACCCCGTATAAATAATGTCTCCAAAGTTTCAAAGCAAACACTACGGCGGCCAACTCCAAGTCATGGGTAGGATAGTTTCTTTCATGGGTTTTTAGTTGTCTAGAAGCATAAGCAATAACTCTACCCCGTTGAATTAAGACACAACCCAATCCACAAAGCGAAGCATCACTGTAAATCACCAAGTCCTTTGTTACCTCTGAAATTGTCAAAATAGGCGTCGTAACTAACTTCTCTTTCAAAACCCAGAAACTAGGCTCACATTCGTCCGACCATTCAAACTTCACCCCCTTTCTAGTCAATCTAGTCATCGGAAAATCTATGGAAGAAAAACCCTCAATGAATCTTCTGTAGTATCCTGCCAACCCCAAGAAACTACGGATCTCCGTAACACAAGTCAGTCTCTCCCAATTCACAACTGCTTCGATCTTTTTAGGATCCACTGAAATCCCCTTTTCAAAAACAACATGACCCAAAAATACCACTTGTTCTAACCAAAACTCACACTTACTTAGCTTACCATAAAGTTGCGCCTCAACTTTTGTAATACTAGCCTCAAATGCTCTTCGTGTTCTTCCTTAGACCGTGAATAGATCAAAATATCGTCAATAAAAACAATCACAAAAGAATCTAGATACGGTTGAAACACTCGGTTCATCAAATCCATAAAAACGGTCGGTGCATTAGTTAACCCAAAAGTCATAACAAGAAATTCGTAATGTCCATATCTAGTGCGAAAAGCAATATTAGCAATATCCATATCCCTCACCTTCAATTGATGGTAACCCGAACGTAAATCAATCTTCGAAAACACGGAAGCCCCCTGAAGTTGGTCGAATAAATCGTCGATCCTAGGCAACGGATACTTATTCCTCACTGTAACCTTATTCAGCTGTCTATAATCTATACACATCTGCATGGTCCCATCCTTTTTCTTTACAAATAAAACCGGTGCTCCCCAAGGTGACACACTAGGTCTCACAAAACCCTTCTTTATCAACTCCTTAAGTTGGACCTTAAGCTCATATAACTCTGTTGGTGCCATTCTATAAGGTGCAATCGAAATTGGACTAGTACGCGGTACTAACTCGATAGTAAACTCAATCTCTCTATCCAG
>NMUG010009471.1:0-11266 GCA_002855965.1 Monotropa hypopitys | reverse complement strand
GGAGGAGTTTTGGGTAGCTGCGCAGTTTGTCCAGTGGTTCTGTTCAGTGGTTCTGGTGTTTTACTTTCAGTTGTTAGTAGTTTTGTTTCTGTTAGTAGCAGGGTCTGATTTTGTTTACCTAGATGGTTACTCTTTGTGTTTTGAGACTTGGTCAGCGGGTTTTGCTGAGTTTTGTTTTAGTTTCTGGTTGTCAGCACTTTGGATTTCTGCAGTTTTATTTAATTTTATCATGCATATTCATTTAGATTATCTGTTTCTGGTTTTCTGTCTCTTCTGTCTGTTTCCTGCTCTGTCTGTTCTTTGTTTTTAGTAATGTTGTCGGGTCCGCTGGATCATTAAATTGGTCCCTACGGGACGGGGCGTTACATATGACAATCACCTAGATTATATAAATAATCTTAGTTATCTGGCTTGATTGCAACACAGAGAATCCGAATCCACGTGCCACATGGCTAATCCAGATTTACCCTACTACAGACTTCTACCGATAAAAATTCCTTATGCATAACTGTGGTGGATGTTCTTCCTGTGACCTTCTGGACTACGACTAATTCTTTGTCTATTGGACGGTCGGCATCTGATCTGGATCCTTGTGTGGGTTTCCTGCAAGAATAAAAATGGGTCCTCTTGCTTGGCTCCTGCAAAGCAAGGGTTAGTGCCCACCAGTCGGCAGTGACCGATGGGACCTCTGATGCCTAAGTTAGTATCTTTTTGGAGGAAGAAGAAGGAAAAGTAGTGAGGTCCGGAGAGCGGGAATTTTGAGAGAGATCCCGTGAATAGTACCTTGGAGGGGTATTTATAGGGAGAGGCTGACTTGGGGGCCAAGACTGGCGTGTAGGCGCACGTCGTTGGCTTCTCCGTGTGACGTAAGCCATAATTGTTGCACTTGTTGGGCCAGTTGGGTCAGTGTAGTCAGTGGGCTGGGTCGATTGTACAGTCGGGAGAACCGCGAGCGGCCATACAGGGCACTTTGTTCTGGGTTACTAACGGCACGTGGACTCTCCTTTAAATAGCCGATTGACTTAGAGTTGTGCAATTCCCACAAGGTGCACACATAATGCTCTACCGACTGACGTGGTAGCCAGAGGTATGGGGGTCACTTGACCGACAAGCCCCAAAATTGTCCAGAGATGCTTTAGCATGTTGTGAGGTCTGAGCTTAGACTGGCACCCTCGGAGGTATCGCAATGTTCGCCCAATGAAGCTTGCTGGATGACCAGTCTAGCCCTTTGGGTATGGGGGAGTGTTTGCTGGAGGGCCATAAGGCCGATGACTCGGGACATTGTATGATTCTTGGAGTCCAGAGATGGACTGCCCACATATACCTCGCTATGATGGACCCGACTCTCTCAAGGCCAAGGTCCGTCTACCATAATAGGCCCTCAATCTTTCTCAGATTTGTTGGAAAAGATTGATCTAGACTGCCGGACACTTTTCTTCGGTGAGGCGTCTCTTTCCGAGCTTGTACTGACATTGTTCGGCGGTAATAGAAGAGTGATTAAATACGGATGTCAATGTCCTGCCACATGTCTTATCCCGATTCATTGGTCAAACGGTCCTCATCGGGACTTGTGTGAAAAATTAATGACTAATAGTTGTGAATCGTACCTGGCATGGGCCTATAAATAGGTTGCTATAGATGATCATCCGAGATTCACTTCACGCGTACTGATCCTCCACAATGCTTTCTTTCCTTTGTCATTTATTCTCCGTCAGATAGCATGGATCAAGCGATCGTACTGAGCTCCACTAGTTCGAGCACGAACTCAGATTCTTTATTCAGGCTCAGCTCTGATGAGTCGGCTCTGGACGTTAATTCTAGAGTGTCTACCCCTGCTGGGAACCTGGATCTGGATGCCCTCTCTTCGGTGTATCTTTCGGCCAGTGGACGAACCTAGATTGTCTGGCACTTCTTGATGGCGATGAGCCTGTCAGTCTAGTGGGGCTAATGCAGGATGCTCGGGCAGGCTGCTCGTGCGAGGCCTTTGGAGGCTGCGCTCCTAGAGCACATGGGGGTGACCGCCCCTTCCCATATCTGGAATTCTTTCATAGAGGGATGGACAGGATTGATGACTTCCACCGCCAGTATGGGATCCCAACATCTATTGCCTTTGCAGAGGTAAGATCGAACATTATTTATGCAGAGGAGCACATAACCGTTCTTCTAATGGCGATAACCGAAGGGGGCTGAGGCTCTCACTCTACCCTTTTCTTTGGGCTTTTCTGTGTGCATTCCGGCTCTCTCCTGTCAGCTGTCGATGAATAGCTACCGGATTATTGGCTGTATTCGGGCGCTATGCAAAAGGGACAACCTGGAGTTTCACGTGTCGGACCTCATAGGCTTGTTCTCACTCTCCCATAACCGAGCATCCAACAGGTACTTCCTTACTGCCTGTAGACCATATAAAGATGTTATCTCAAGTCTTCCAGATTTTAAGACATGGGCGAATGTCTACCTGTAACTTTACAGAGAGTATAACTTTGGGCCAGAGGATAAGCATCGTTACTCTGCTCCGATGAAGCCAGGAAACCCAGGTCGGAGGTCCTCTCCCTACTTCCAGATGTTTGTGAGTCCCTGTTTTTCTAATTTCTCTTTCTATGTATAGATGTATCCTGGATCTCAAAATTCCTAAGGGGTGGTTTTTCGGAAGACCGTATCGCGGTACTGCTGAGGTGTGGGGGAAGGGATGCCCCTCACTACTGGGATACGAGCCAACATACCAGAGCTTCCTAGTGGACCAGAAAACTAGCGGGAAGAGAAAAGTAGTGGTGATTTCCTATGGGTATACACCTGCTCGGAAGACAAGACTCTTTCAGTACTTTGTGGGGGAACCTTCGGTAGTTGGGGTATGGTACGCTGAAGAGTCTGGTAGAGAAGCCCTAATACCCACCAGCCATGACAGCGACTGCGACCGTAGATGTTCCTACGAGCACTCCGATCATTCCTACAGTTATTTCTTCAGAATTTCTTGAGGTGAAGGAGGAGCATATTGACTTCGATGAGGTGCTGGAGGGGTTCATATATGGTTGGAGGGGTTCAGATATGATGCCACACAGAGATCACCCCCCCCCCCAGTCGGCTACCCCAGACTCATCTAAACCTTGGGCTCCCAAATTCCTCAAATATTTTGGGGTGCCCGTTCTGGCATTGGATAGCATAAATGCCAATCCGAGAGTCGCACACTCCCTCCTATGGGCACTGCGGATGCCAATTGATATTAGGGACCTTCTCTTCCAACGGAAATTGCTATTTACTCATTATCGGTGATTCTGTCTCATACAGGCTTGTTAGTGTTTCTCTAGGATATAGAAGGCTACCCATGCCGTACTCCGGAGGGCCTATAAGTGGGAGCACCTAGCCTTGAAGGTGGAAACCAATCTTGAGTCTGTGATAGCCCAAAAGGATTTACTCCTTAGAAAGCTCGAAGAGGCGTCAGTGAAGCCAGGCCGGCTAAAGAAGAAACTTGCGGAGACTGAAGATAATCTCCGGTAATCACAAGAAAGTTTTGAAGAGAGACTCCATAAGGCTGCCACTGATGCCGACACCAAGGGATATGTGGTTTGATACAAGGATGCTGAAGAGGACTATCGGTAGCAAGTGCGTGAGCTTTTCCCCGAAGCTCATGGGATCAGCTATAAGGGGGCTTTATCACATCATTCAAGGAGGCATGGAGTTGGGCACTTGACAAAGTGGGGGTGCCGGTGGAGTCACCCCTCCGGGAAAATGTGCCTATTCCAGCCTCGGTGATTCCTCCTTTTGTATTGCCAGATGAGGAGCCCCTCGCTAGCCTGTCAGGAGCTCATTCACCGGGGCAGTTGTAATGTGACTCTTTTTGGTTTAAGGGTGCCATCATTAGGCTACAATGATTTTTTATACAGGACAATAAGAATCTTAGTTTTGGATTAGAGTTACCTTTTCCTCATCTAGGGTGTGCCGGATTATGCCAGATGGAACAGTTCCCTCAAAAGTCGATAGATATCTAGAGGGATAGAGCCTGAGGAGTCCGCATATAATAAGATGCATCCATCAGTAATAGAAGTCCAGAGTATACCGGACGTATAAATTGATGGTCCCATAATAAGGGGCATAGGTCTGGAGGAAGCCGAATAGATAAATAGATAGTCCTACAATAAGGGACAGAGGTCCGGAGAATGCCGAACGTATAAATTGATTGTCCCATAATAAGGGATAGAGGTCCAGAGGAAGCTGGATAGATAAATAGATGGTCCCATAATAAGGGACAGAGGTATGGAGGATGCCGGACATAAAAACTTGAGCGGGTAATTGTCGGGAGATGCCAGACTTTGCTGGATGGTGGACAGCCGGCAGGTTATAATCAATGCACAAAGACTGTGGACCTTGAGAGGTGACCTGTAGCTTATAATCAACATCCGAAGTTGGCAGATGTTGGGGCCATGTTTTCCAGGAGGCACCGGCCTTTGCTGGAGTGGACGGTAGGTTATCAATGCACGAAGCGGTGCCTGCTGGAGCCATGCCCTACCGGGAGATACTAGATCTTGAGAGGTGGACTGCAACTTATAATCAACGTCCAAAGATAGTGTCTTCCAGGGCCATGTTTACCAAGAGGCACCAGCCTTTGTAGGGGTGGACGGAAGATTATAATCAATGCACAAAGTGGCGCCTGCCGGAGCCACGCCCTACCGAGAGATATCGGATCTTGAGAGGTATCCTGTAGCTTATAATCAACGTCCGAAGACGGCGGCTGCCAGGGCCATGTTTGCCAGGAGGCGTCGGCCTCTGCATAGGTGGACAGCAAGTTATAATCAATGCACGAAGTGGTGCCTGCCAGAGCCACACCCTACTTGGAGATACTGGACCTTGAGAGATAACCTGTAGCTTATAATCAACGTCCGAAGACAGCGGCTATCGGGGCCATGTTTGCCAAGAGGTGCCGGCCTCTACAGGGGTGGACGGAAGGTTATAATCAATACACAAAGCGGTGCTTGCTAGAGCCACGCCCTACCGGGAGATATCGGACCTTGAGAGGTGATCTATAGCATATAATCAACATCCAAAGACAGTGGCTGCCAGAGCCATGTTTACTAGGATGTATTAGCCTCTACAGAGGTGGACGGTATGTTATAATCAATGCATGAAGTGGTGCATATAGGAGCCATGCCCTACTAGAAGATATCGGACCTTGAGAGGTGACTTGCAGCTTATAATTAATGTCCGAAGACGGTGACTGTCGGGGCCATGTTTTTCAGGAGGCACCAGCCTCTGTTGGGGTGGACGACAGGTTATAATCAACGCACGAAGCATCACCTGTCTAAGCCATGCCCTATCGGGAGATACTGGACCTTGAGAGGTGACTTGCAGCTTATAATCATTGTACGAAGATGGCAGCTGTCGGGGCCATGTTTGCCAGGAGGCGTCGGCCTCTACAGAGGTGGACAGTGGGTTATAATCAATGCACGAAGTGGTGCCTACTGGAGCCATTCCCTATCGGGAGATACCAGACCCTAAGAGGCACTGGATCACATGTCATAATGTTTTGTCTTTGGCCAAATTATAGAAAAGGGACCGACCCCCCACTTCTACCAGAGGGTGATATCTTCGTATAATGCCTGCCTTTCCTGTAGTGTTTTATAAAAATAGAGATGAATACAAGTATTCTTGTTTTATAAAAGAAAGAGTGCAGAGACATGTGAGCTCAAAGAAGTTTGACCAGACACCTCTTCTGGTGGAGATAGGGGTTCCCAGAGCCCTGGTCGGCTATCACAGGATGAGTGGGATGTTTTCTTCTGGTCTGGTGGGTGGCCTGGTCTATCGGGATGCCTCCTGAGTCTTCCACCGTTCGATCCATTTGTCAAGGTGGCCCTGGCGGACTAGGAGCACCATATATGCTTTTAATGGTAGGCAGGAGTTGGTGTAATGAACCTTCTCTTTTTGATAAGTGCAGAATATCATTGCCTTTAGTACCCATTTCTAATCCAGATGCCTATAGAAAGGTAGGTCTCAGATTTGTTTGAGGACTATGTAAGTTAGTTGAGTGAAGACAGTTACCTCAGCCACATAGTCCTCTGGTTTATGCCTATGCGCCTCTCCAGCCTTTACCCGGTTGACCTGTCGTCGTAGTACTGGATTGTCCATAAGGTCCTCCAATTGACAGGATTTGTCTACCCTTTGCATGAGGTCGTCCATGTCTTCCGGAGGGTTGATCATGAGCTCCCGGAAGATCAAGTTGTCGGGCTCAAGGCCCATTTTGAAAGAGGTGGACACGATGCCCTGGTTGCAGTCTTGTATCTCATTGTAAAGCTCCCAGTACCAATCTAAGTACTATCGGAAAGATTCCCCCTCGCATTTTTAAAGGATGATAAGGGCACCGATGTCCTTGCGCTGGGAGGTACTCATGATGAAGCAAGCAAGGAACGTCTGCTCAAGATCCCTAAAGCTCTAGATGGACCTCGTCGGGAGTTTACTGAACCACAGAGAGCCTTGTGTCCCCAGGCTTGCGGGAAAAACTTTACACATGATGGCCTCGTCGGAAGTGTAAAGGGTCATGACCTGTAGAAAATAAATGAGGTGTATATAAGCATCCATTTTTGGGTCATACCTGGCGAATTTGGGCAGATGGAACCCTGGGGGGATTGTTGCCGACTCAATCGACCTAGAGTAGGGGGTGGCATTGAGTTGCCTGAGCCATGCATCCAAGTCGTGGCGGACATTCTCTTGGGGGAGCTCCGGAGAGAGTCTTCTCCTATGCTGGCAGTGTTCCTCCTGGTTGTGTCTATGTGGAGAGGGGGTGTCCAATGGTGATGCATGTACCAGTGGTGTCTCTCGGGGCTTTGGGGGTCTGCAATCGGATGCCTATGATGTTTGGATGCATCCGCCTTGGCCTTCTATTTTGGAGCTCGCATGTCCTATCTTCTTTCTGTTAGAGCAGAATAAAAACCCAGTGATCGTAGACATACAGAGTTCCATATGAATCCCCTAGAGTCTGGGCACTAGGGGTGGTTTTTCTATGTGCCTACTATACAGTGTCTGCTCCACATTTTTCGATCGTCTGTCATGTGGGCTCCTTCCCTTCCTTCTCTTTTACAGCCCTGTGCCGACTCCTGTCTCTGTAATTGGATGTGACAGAGGCTGCTTGTGGTGGTGGCTGGGCGAGTTTGCCAACCTACTCTCTGAGGAAGTCAATCTTAGCATCCTTTTTTCTCATTAATGCATCCACAGCAGATGCAAACTCGGAGCTAGGCCCAGCCGGAGAATGGGTAGAGATAGGGTCCAGGATTCCCAGGGACAGGTGGTTGTCGTCACTAGTTGTATTGAGGGAAGAGGGAGACCAGATACCTCCATATTCCTATCAAAAGGGGGTATGTCGGTTCCCATGGTTCAGAAGCCCCAGGAAGGTGTTAGAAGATCCATCAAGAGTCTGGGGTTAGAATCCCCAACAGAATTTCCTATTGGGGTGGTTGTTCTTCCTGTGACCTTCTGGACTGTAACTAATCCTCCGACTATTGCCACGGTTGGCATCTGATCTGGAACCTTGCGTGGGTTTCTTGTAGGAATAAAAATGGGTCCTTCTACTTGGCTCCTGCAAAATAAGGGTTAGTGTCCACTGGTCGGTAGTGACCGATGGGGCCTCTGATGCCTAAGTTAGTATCTTTCTGGAGAAAGAAGAAGGAAAAGTAGTGAGGTCCGGAGAGTAGGAATTTCGAGAGAGATCCCATGAAAACTACCTTGGAGGGGTATTTATAGGGAGAGGCTGACTTGGGGCCCAAGACTGGTGCATGGGCACGTGTCGCTGGCTCCTCTATCTAAGGTAAGCCCTGATTGTTGCACCTGTTGGGCCAATTGGGCCGGTGAAGTTGGTGAGCCGGGTCGATTGTACGGACGGGGGAACTGCGAGTGGCCATACATGGCACTTTGTTATGGGTTATTGTCGGTAGGTGGACCCTCTGCTAAATAGCCGATCGACTGGAGATGTGTGATTGCCATAAGGTGCACACATGATGCTCTACCGACCGGCGTGGTAGTTGTAGGTTTGGGAGTCCCTTGACCGACAAGCCCCCGAATTGTCCAGAGATGCTTTAGCGTGTTGTGAGGTCCGAGCTCAGACTGGCTGTAAGTCCCGACTTAGAAAAATACGTTATATATAATTTGTTAAATGCAAATTTAATCATTTGATTATGATTTAGTGTGAATTGTTGGTAAAGAAATAAAATAATAGTTTGGTTAAAAATAAGAGAATCTGGTAAGTTTAGATCAGTTGGGAAAATTTTATAAGTTAGAGAATTTTCAGAAAATCATTTCTTACTTGTGCCTTTGCTGTAGTCTTGTTTGTTCGGTGGATTTTGTCATGTTCTTATTAATGTTTTAAAACACTTTCGTGGTTATCAAATCATTTCACTTCTCTGTAATTGCTAAGTAAAGAGGGACTAGCGAGAGAAGAACTGAGAGAAAGAGAGAGGGAGGAAGAAAAGGAATTGGTTCGATGGGTTTCGAATTGAAGAATAATTGGTAAGTAATTCATTTTATTTCATTACCTGATCTTGCTCTTGGTTTTAATAAGTGAGTTCTTCTCAGAGATGTAAATTATAACCAGGGTTCCTCACAAATTTGGATTTTGGGTGTTGTATTAACTTGGTGAAGTGGGTTTGATTGATTGGTTGAAGTTTAATTTGATTTTAGCATGTTTCATGCCTTAGAACACTTAGAATTGATGAATTATATTGTTGGTGAACTTGTAATTTTATTTTTGGCATAAAAACGAAGGTGAACAGTAGCAAAATGATGATGAACAATACCAATGGTTTCTAAGATTTACGTACAGGAGATGTGTAACCGGTAGCACATATTGCTAGGTTATATTGTAATTTTGGGTAACCGGTTGCACATTCACAAGCATAACTGGTAGCGCACAGTTGAGTTTTAGGTAACCTGTAGCAGGCTGAAAGGGGTAACCGGTTAAGGTACCCCCTGGCAGAATACTGAAGTATTATTTTGGTCCTAATCTTGTAACCAATGCTAAGGAAATAATGTTATTAAATGAGAATAGTAACATAGAGATGTGTGTGGATTAAAAATGGATTATTTTATGCATTTTAGTCATTGATTTACGCATTTCCATTTATATTGTTCAAACAGGTGAAAGACTAGTTGGGATTTAGCCCACTAGAGGTAGATGCGGAGCTATCAGATTGTGGTGATGGTTAAAAATACCACTGTGAATATGTTTGGTTTACATTGCAATTTAATTCAATGTGTGAATTATTTATGTAAATGTGAATGGGTGTGGGCGGATGCGCCAAGAGTACCAACTATGGTCGCTCTCAAAGATATCATATGCATAGTATTTCTGTCTGTATATGTGGTGTGGAATGTTTACTGTGATTTACTATTGACTTCAATTACAATGTAACTTACATATTCCTATGTTGGCCTTTTTGGTAAACACATGTGTTGCTGGAGAGTTGTGGTGGTTCCTTGGTCCACTACTGGTTTGGGAGTTGTGTCTGCCTGGAAGACATAGATAGATCACATATGACTAGATGTGTACATCTTTTCAAATGTACATAGATCAGGGCTAGTGTAATTGCTATTATTTTATTGAAAGCATGTTGTAATAATTTATTTCCAGTTGTTTATTTATTTCCGCTATTGTAGTTTATTTCTGTTTAATAAACTGTTAGTGTAGATTTCTTTTCTGCTATAGAAATCTAGTACGGAGCACGATTGGATTGGTGCATTAGATTAGATCACACTTGACTTTAGTGATTTAGTTTTATTGATCGTGCTCGAATACCGCAAGCCCGCCTGTTTACATCCCTCTTAGGTTGAGTATTCGGGGCGGGGCGCGACAGGTTGGTATCATAGCTAGACTTATATCTAGTCTCTTGACGTGGGTGGGTGTTGTGGAACCATGTAGTAGACCTGTGTGTGTGTTGCGAGTAGGTTGGGTTAGGGTATGTGTTGTGATTGCCCTAGTTGTTGTGATATTGTACTGTTTTCCACGTGGCCTACAATCTTTTCTGTAGGAAAATTGTGATGATGAGAAAAATTGAGGGATTCTCAATGGTTTTATATATATATGTATCCATTTTAGAGGACAGGGATGTTGGAGTTGATATATTCTGGGAAGTAGATCTGAAATGGGAATCTGGGAATCAGTGATGGAAGATCGTAATTGGGAATGACATTTCTCAAGCTCTAATGGCAAATGGGAGTAGAATTTTGCTTCATGATGGTTATATCTGTGTGAGGAATGATTCCAGAGACGAGAGATAAATGATATTTGGGAATTGAGTTGACATAGATCAGTTATAAAGTTGATGGATGATGACTAGAGTCTAGGGCGTGATAGAGGTGATCAACCTGTGTTTGAGAAGCTGAGGTCTTTTTAGATCCTATATCTGGTATTTCTGAAGTTCAAAACATTATTGAATTCTAATATTATTCCTAGTACGGTATTCTTATATGAGGCTGGGTTGAGGCATATGTGGTTGCATCTATATTTTATATATTCTCATCTACAAAGAATGCTTATGCATTTTTGGGAATATTCTAGTGATTCAACGCCAGTGAGAGAGGTTGTCAAGGCTAGAAGTTGTTTGATTTGGGGTCTGAGATTGGAATCAGAGGATATGGTTAGAATTGGTTTGGTGTGAAAGATTTCTTATGTTTGCATTGAATCTACAGAAGAACACAGGTGATATCTATATATCGGTTTGCAAATTGAGAGAGATGAACAGTTCTTTGGGAAATTCTGGGAGAGTGAGATTGGATTGATTGAATCGGGTTCTAATTTCTATGGTAGCTGATATTGAGATTAATGAAGACTTTAAGAAAGTTGTTGTGGGATATAAGAGAGACGTTGGGAATTCTGATAACTGTGGTTTTCTGGGATTGGATGAATTATATTGAAGATATATTCAGAGGATCTTTATTATTTATTGTTTATCTCTTCTATGATTCAAGAAGAAGTGATATTGTGGGAGCAGACTGTTGCGAAAAGGATTTTGGGATTCTGAAGTCGAGTTGGCATCTGTTCATATTCTGACAGTGTTCGAGGGTTCTGAGAATTTATTGATAATCTATTTATATTTTAGCTAAATCTGGGAGATTGGATGATTCTGTTATTTGCAGTGTTATGTCAGTACAAGATTTGAAGAATGCCTCTAAGTAGTGTGACAGAATGGTTGTGAGAACCTGGACAGTGGAAGCCATATAGTTGGAATTATTAAACTCATGATCTTGAGTTAGCAGTTATCTCTATTTCGAGATTTGGTGTCATTTGTTAGAT
>NMUG010009470.1:0-11265 GCA_002855965.1 Monotropa hypopitys | reverse complement strand
TTTGGTGAAAATAGTAATTCATTCCTTTGTTTTGACAAAGCGAGTCTTTTGGCAAATTGTGAGTCTTTACATCTTTTATTGGTGTCATAGAGTCTTTGGAAACATCAAGTGTTGAACTTAAGTCAAGTAATGAAATGAGAACATTTTTACTTGGAAAATATAATGAGATACATATGCATGCATATTTACATTTATTGTCTTGTCACACATATGCACCCTAATGTTAGAAACACTTGGATATAGTTTTCCTCTACTAGGCTATGGTTTGCCTGACCTTCTATTTTATAGGGATTCGACTTGCTTGGATTGGAGTAGCTCACTTGAGTCTTGTCAAACTCAGAGTTAGGACTCTTGGTAGTTGATAGGTTGTCCATCTATTTCTCATCTCATTTTATGTCGTTTATTCATTTGATTGTATCAGTGTAAAGGACTATTTTATAAAGTCCTCGGTTGTTTTTCTATTTATTCCTTACAATTGTAAAGGCGGAATGGATTATCATTATAAAGTCCCCTCACCGCTTACATATGCTTTGTTACGTTATTTCACCATTCCATTTGTTCAATGTAATCGAACTATGTTATAAAGTCCTGCATCATTGTGCTTGTTTCCTGTGTACCATTCATGTATTATGGGTAGAATGGTAGTAGATGTTTTACTTCCGTAATTTAATTAGCATTTCAAAAAAATAGTTTCAAATTATGAGGCCGTTACAGGTATGCTGGTATGCTTAAAATCGATTAACATTAAGAACCAAAGCCTTCTGCCCAAAAAAGGATCAATCCGGTATACCGGGCGGTATACCGATTAAGGCAATTTTGTACACAAAACCTTCTGCCAGAATAATACACTATCCGGTACACAACCGGTATGCCGGTCGACATACCGGCTGGAATTCCAATTCATATTCAAGTTGGCTTTCAAGGAAGAATATGACAGAAAATGTAGAGAAGTTTGATTGCGTATGTTTTGTCCATGCCTCTAAAGTTCCTGGTGGTAAGTTAGATCCCAAAGCACGTCAATGTATTTTTCTTGGATATACTCCTAGTCAAAAAGGTTATAAATGTTATGACCCACACTCTCGCAAAATGTATGTCTCTATGGATGTCACTTTTTGGGAAACCAAGTCATTTTATCCTCTCTCATCTCTTCAGGGGGAGAATAATAACCAGGAAGAAATGGGAGATAAAGAAAGGTTGACATCCTATACTCTAGAGTCTTGGTCGTATTTTCCATTACCTTGTCATCGTGAGGGGGAGACAAGAACTTCTGAAAAGGAACCAATAGTTGAAACGCGTGTTGATTATGACATTGGTGGACGTCTGGACAATCTAGATTTGAGAACTTATTCACGGCGAGATAAGGCTACTTGTGTTGAGTCATCTTGCCAATTCCCATTTCCAACCCTAATTCCTGATACTTCAACTGAGTCCTCTGATAATACTTCTTCCTCTATATCTCTCCCCTTTGATGATCTTGATGTGCCTATTGCTCATAGGAAGCCAGTCCGAACACATAAAGTGTCGGCTCAATTATGTACCCAACATCCCATCTCTCAGTTTGTCTCTTATGATCGTTTATCTCATTCATATCGTGCTTTTGTCTCTTCTCTTTCTTCTGTATTTATCCCATAGGATTGGAAAGAAGCTATGTAACCACCCCAAATTTTGAGAAACATTTTTTTATTTTTTTGAAAAACATTTAAACAAATAATGGGGAGTTAATAGTAGTAATCAAACACAGTGCGGTAGAACTTCTCATTACATTCTTCTTGATACAATGTACAAACTGAAAGAGTACAAGAAAGAGCGTACAATTGAACTACTACTAACTGCAAACTGTAAAGAGAAGGTACAACCGCTATAGTACAACAACCTGTAAACTGAGAAGAGAGTACAACAACCCACAGAGAGCCAAGACTGCAACTCCAACGGGACCAACTGCTAGTACAAGCTCCAAGTCACCCTGCAAGAGGAACCCTGCAATACAATCCTGAAAAGAGAGGGAAATGAGGGTCTGAGCAAATATAGCTCAGTGACGGTAACAACTAAAGTCTAACAAGAGTGCACAAGAAAGTGCAAGTCTAAATAGAATAACCAAAGGTGAACAACAAAAAGTAGAGTAGGGCGAAAGGTGAAGTACAACGCACGCCCACACACACCCAACTGTAACCAAGGGACCAAGAGCCAACCCAAGTAGAATTACCAAGTGTAATCCCAATCGAAACCTCCAAGTGTAACCCAAACCGGAACCAACCCACCAAGACAAGTCAAGCACCTCACAACATCTCATCCGAGTAACCCACCACAACAAGTACCACCATAGAGCCTACTAAACCAGGACCACGCTCTCAAATACTACCAAAGGACACCATGCTACAGTAACCACAGGAACCCACACAACTCTGCTCATATCCTTTCCTTTGGTAAAACATCAAGTGTTGTGGATTTGATTGTTATTTATATTGGAAATATTAGAATTTCCAATTTGCTTTCCTTTCTTTCCACTTGTTCCAATAACCACATCCTGGCAGACTCCTCGTGGTAGCGAGTCTCCAGTCGATCTCCAGAAGAGGCTAAAGGGATCCAAATCCTGGCAAACTCCTCATGGTAGCGAGTCCCCAGTCGGCCTTCCAAAAAGGCTAAAAGAGATCCATCTGTGTTGAGCTTTCTTCCATGGCCCCGCCTGCTGACGTGCACATGTCTTATTCCGGGACTTACAGGAACCCATTTACTCCTACCAATTGGCCAATTGGATTCTTCCTAGATCCCGCCTGCCGACGTATCTAGTAATTCCGCGACTTTTAGGGACGCGTATCCCCCACTCAACGAAACCACAGTCGCTTGGGCATTCCTTCTCCAAGACGACATCCAACAAGATCACGGTTGCTTGGGCATTCCTCCTCCAAGACAACATCCAACCCAATCACATATCATTCCAATTAACGTTGATTGTTATAGTTGAATTTGGGTGAAAGATCAAAGATTACAAGAAGGTAGTCCTCGTAGGATCTATCCTTCGTATTAGTCGTTCATTGAGTATATTGCGTTCATTGAGTGTGTTCGTTACTTTTCAATGATGTTTCCACAACTTCCACATTTCCATTCACATGCGGCCAAGACACGCCAACACTCTACCACATTCCACAATTTCCATACAAGGGTGGACAAGACACACCAACACTCTACCACACAAGGACATCCAAGACGTAACAACAATTTCCAATTCTCAACCGTGGAAGTCAAACATCAAACCACACACACACTCATCCAAGAAGGTCACCTAATCGAGAATGACTCACCAACAGAACCCAACGACAAGCATTTCCATTTGAACAACCAACAGTCATAATTTCACCTGACTATGATTTCCCAAGCCATACCACAATCCATGTTCCAAGACTTACCAATTTTCCCAAATTAAGTTCACCTAAGCCAATTTCTCACACAAGGGTAATCATCACCACAAAACCTCTTCGTACCATACACAAGACCAACACAAGTCTCACTCATTCTCGTAGGAACCCAACAATACTCAACACGACTCAAATCCATCAAAAACCACTTACAAACTCACTAAGTCATTTCATCGAACACTTAGCATGCACAAAGGATTTTAGAGTCTACGACAAACAAATGTTCCTACGAACCTCCAAATCATCTCAAACCAATGAATTCCCCCAGATTTCCCAAATTACTACTCGACGAGTGATTTACAATTTTGACTACACAATACAAGTGTAAGAGGGAATTCGAGCAACAATCAATCGAGTGATTAAAAGATGAACGAGTGAATTTATAACAAACATTCCTACGCACACAAGGTAGAATTTAAGAGTTACCCACATTGATCGTCACCGGAATCACCTCGCCGGAGAGTCGCCAAAAAAGTCGCCGTCGCCGCCACCCGTGCTCGCGAACCTATATACATCACGACGATCACAACGATGAGTAAAACAACGTTTCCTAAAGGCGCGAATCAAGAAACTCAACTTTGGAAATCGACTTACCGATGGATGACGAAGAACGGGTTCGATATGCACGTTGCCGGAGAGTCCTCAACACGTAGAGCGATGTTTCTCCTTCGCAAAACTCGATCCGGGCTCGATTGCCCCTTTGATTTGAAGAGAGAGGTGAGAGGGAGAGAGGAGAGAGGAAGAGAGATGTCATAATCTGCAGAAAATGGGCAAAGGAATGCCCTAAAATCGTGCCCAAGTCATATATATATGACCCCACGCAAAAAGACAAGTTTACCCTTCAAGAAACTTGAAAAACATCGAATATGGGCATCCCGACCGGTCTACGGAATGTCGTGTACCGGTTGAGCTTCTAAAAAAAGCTCTCTGAAATGCCACGACCGGTCTACAGAATGTGGTGTACCGGTCGTGGAGGCCAAATTTTTGCTGAACAGAAATGTTGATTTTTTCGAGAGTATTTTGGCCATAACTTCTTCGTACGAACTCTAATTGAGACGATTCAAGTTGCGTTGGAATCGTAATCAAATTATCTACGACTTCCATGAATAAAGATTTCTGATTTGAAAAACGAATCAGATTGATAAATTTCAAACGCGATTAACGATTTCCGATTTATTGGAACGCATGGAAATTAATTAAAATTTCCGAAGTATGACAAACTACCGTCCTTACAAAAATTTCGTCCTCGAAATTTCTAAGGTCAAGCGTCACGGCACAACGACGAATGGAATATTTCCCACAAGAATCCATTTCACATGGAGCACATAACGAAGAAAGAATAAGTCCTCCACTAGGAATAATTTCACCAAGGACCAACAACCAAGAATTTGACGATGCGCTTCCCACTTTTTCTCAC
Source organism: Monotropa hypopitys (assembly GCA_002855965.1). Lineage (NCBI taxonomy): Eukaryota > Viridiplantae > Streptophyta > Magnoliopsida > Ericales > Ericaceae > Monotropa > Monotropa hypopitys. The sequence goes on along the minus strand of NMUG010009470.1, from coordinate 6,435 downwards.
GAATGCACCAAAACAGAATTTGGGGGACTTCTCAACCCGCAAACAAGTCTAAAAAAAAAAAGGTCCCACAATGCGAAAGGAAGACAAGAGGAACTGAGAATACGCACAATCTTCGCCCTGAAAGGCAGGAGTTCCTTAGAAAAGAGGGATTTTTGCACTACCAATGCAACTATACACCGCCCTAACACGAGAAATGCAGATTCTCAAAGCAAGAGTGAGGTATCGAGAGTCAAACCGCAAGGAAAATTTCCAGAAATTTTCTACAAACATCACGGATGCATCACGACATGCTACGGACAAGCCGAAGAAACGGGAACGCACTAAAACATCAAGGACACAGAGGGACATGCCGCGGATGCACCAACACACGAGGGATACTCCGAAGACACACAGACACGCCAGGATACACCAAGTACATACCGATACGCTTAAGACACGCCAAGGATACGATTTGGGTACAAGGGTATGGTACCGAAACGCGGGTACGGTACGGGTACGATGCCGACACACGGATACGATACGAGTACTCCAATCTTTCCAAAATATTTTCCGGAATTTTACGAAGAGCAAAGAAGTGATTTTCAAACACCACAAGGATACCCACAACGATTTTGTCACCGCAAACGTGCAAAACAAACCCGGGAATAGATTTTTCGAACAAGATAGCACAATCCAACCGACACGAGTGAGGATTCAAAGGCAAGACAAGCCACAGGGGCTGGCCACGTAACAACTGTGCCACTCGAATATCCTCAAACCACCACAACACCACCCAAAAAACAATATATGGAACCAAACACCAAAAGCTCACACGCTAACCCACACTCAACCTAGTGTGGTACCGGAGCGACTAAGAAGTTTGATTTGAGATGTGCTGGCCACTCACCTTCTCAAAACAATCCTTCATGGTCAGTCCTACACCACATGACATGGACTACACACACACACCGGTCATATCGAGCCTTGCCAAGAACTAAGTCGGTGCAGTCGACTTCAAAAAGACACAAGTTCTATCCCAACACTCTCAACAAGCTGCACAACAAGGCATAGCATCATCTCACAGATCACACCACCAAGACACAAACTGTCTACCCGCTGACAAGCTTATCACACACTCTCAAAACAAGATCCAACTGTCAGCCACATCGCCAAACAGGAGTGTCCAAGCACAAAAGGGACACGGCGTCAATAAGAAGATATCAAGTCGGATTCGCAAAGCGACACGACAAATGAGAAATATGCGCCAGACCAACAAGCCAACACATTAGAGCGCGAGATACATGAATGCAATTCCGAAAACAAGATTTCGCATAGAGATAGATTTTTGTACGCGAGGCAAACAACGTACCACTACTCCACAAACGCCAAAACTTTGGGACATATATAGCGAACCGTTAAGAAGAATACAACGGAGGATGATCACAATATCGAGAGTTCCAGAATGAGGAGTTAGGAAGTTTTCCAACAACAAGTGGCTTCTGAAAGCATCAACTATGCTAAGGCAACCCAACACAATCGCGAGAGTATTAAGCGAAGAACAGGGATAGTCAACACTAGTTCATTACCAAGAACGAGAAGACATCACCATCGAGTAGAGGAAAGCACAAAGTACTCGGACGACATTGCCAATGAAGGACGGCTAGGAACCATCGTCACTCCACTATTAACCACAAGCCAGAACGCTAATCACACCACTATGAATCCTTTGCCAACACAAACCAAAACCAAGGAAACATCGCAACTCATCATTTTAAACTTAATTCTCCAACTGACATCACAAACCCAATTATCGAGTGACACCACGACCTTGCTTATCAAGTAAGAACCATCAATCTGCATGGTCAAGGAATTCCCAAATACCACTCTACAAAAATCCACAAGACAACTCCAAGCACATCACTGCTCTAAAACCCAAGGAAAGAAGAGGCACCTACATCATAACTCTCCTAAACCGCAATTTGTCAAACAAACACTAAGACGTGCCACGCAAAAGTCTAATTACCATATCACCAACGACCCTAATCATACACCGAGGGTATACACACAAACAACCTAATCCACATGACCTCAAGTCACAAGCTCGTCCTATTCCGCTCACCAGGCTACCACAATGTGAACTCACTTCTTCCATCTCAACTAACCAACCAACGGGAGACCAAAATCACAAGGTACTCAACCCAACACTCATCCTCCAAGGATGTCCATCAAACCCACAAAGCATAACTTAAACTTCCAAGTCACAAAGGAATCCAATCGTCAAGAGAACGGACAAGAGAACTCAACGAATTCCAAGAGGAAGTACCACAAGGCAACACAACTGGCATAAGGCCGCTAGGTTGGCCAACGCCCACAACACTCAACTTCCGGTGGAATAGAAAACCCAAGAGATTTACAACATCACAAGGCAACCATGAATTTATGCCCCAACATGCCTCAAGACTCCACATCCTACCACGAGTTACAATTTCCCACTATATAACTACAAGAGAGTCTAAAACCCAATGGAAACAACGGAAGCAATACCACTCATTTCAAGAAACTAGGCATCCAAGAGCACAATTTCCAACACACCTATAGCCTTACGGAAGGAACAACACTCAACTCCCACACTCCAAGGAAACTCGGCAAACCAAGGAGGAATCGAAACGAAACGAACGACTCTACGGAAGCGAACTCAAGACAGACGGTGCTCCAAGGCACATGAGACAATCATATCATCCGTAATGATCCTAAGGAACAAATGAAGACTAGGTGTCTTCCCACGGTCCGAAGGTATTCATACCAAAAGCTCTGATACCAACTGTAACCACCCCAAATTTTGAGAAACATTTTTTTTATTTTTTTGAAACACATTTAAACAAACAATGGGGAGTTAATAGTAGTAATCAAACACAGTGCGGTAGAACTTCTCATTACATTCTTCTTGATATAATGTACAAACTGAAAGAGTACAAGAAAGAGCGTACAATTGAACTACTACTTACTGCAAACTGTAAAGAGAAGGTACAACCGCTATAGTACAACAACCTGTAAACTGAGAAGAGAGTACAACAACCCACAAAGAGCCAAGACTGCAGCTCCAATGGGACCAACTACTAGTACAAGCTCCAAGTCACCCTGCAAGAGGAACCCTGCAATACAATCCTGGAAAGAGAGGGAAAGGAGGGTCTGAGCAAATACAGCTCAGTGACGGTAACAACTAAAGTCTAACAAGAGTGCACAAGAAAGTGCAATTCTAAATAGAGTAACCAAAGGTGAACAACAGAAAGTAGAGTAGGGCGAAAGGTGAAGTACAACGCACGCCCACACATACCCAACTGTAACCAAGGGACCAAGAGCCAACCCAAGTAGAATTACCAAGTGTAATCCCAATCGAAACCTCCAAGTGTAACCCAAACCGGAACCAACCCACCAAGACAAGTCAAGCACCTCACAACATCTCATCCGAGTAACCCACCACAACAAGTACCACCATAGAGCCTACCAAACCAGGACCACGCTCTCAAATACTACCAAAGGACACCACGCTACAGTAATCACAGGAACCCACACAACTCTGCTCATATCCTTTCCTTTGATAAAACATTAAGTGTTGTGGATTTGATTGTTATTTATATTGGAAATATTAGAATTTCCAATTTACTTTCCTTTCTTTCCACTTGTTCCAATAACCACATCCTAGCAGACTCCTCGTGGTAGCGAGTCTCCAGTCGACCTCCAGAAGAGGCTAAAGGGATCCAAATCCTGGCAAACTCCTCATGGTAGCGAGTCCCCAGTCGGCCTTCCAAAAAGGCTAAAAGAGATCCATCTGTGTTGAGCTTTCTTCCATGGCCCCGCCTGCCGACGTGCACATGTCTTATTCCGGGACTTACAGGAACCCATTTACTCCTACCGATTGACCAATTGGATTCTTCCTAGATCCCGCCTGCCGACGTATCTAGTAATTCCGCGACTTTTAGGGACGCGTATCCCCCACTCAACGAAACCACAGTCGCTTGGGCATTCCTCCTCCAAGACGACATCCAACAAGATCACGGTTGCTTGGGCATTCCTCCTCCAAGACAACATCCAACCCAATCACATATCATTCTAATTAATGTTGGTTGTTATAGTTGAATTTGGGTAAAAGATCAAAGATTACAAGAAGGTAGTCCTCGTAGGATCTATCATTCGTATTAGTCGTTCATTGAGTATATTGCGTTCATTGAGTGTGTTCGTTACTTTTCAATGATGTTTCCACAACTTCCACATTTCCATTCACGTGCGGCCAAGACACGCCAACACTCTACCACATTCCACAATTTCCATACAAGGGTGGACAAGACACACCAACACTCTACCACACAAGGACATCCAAGACGTAACAACAATTCCCAATTCTCAACCGTGGAAGTCAAACATCAAACCACACACACACTCATCCAAGAAGGTCACCTAATCGAGAATGACTCACCAACAGAACCCAACGACAAGCATTTCCATTTGAACAACCAACAGTCATAATTTCACCCGACTATGATTTCCCAAGCCATACCACAATCTATGTTCCAAGACTTGCCAATTTTCCCAAATTAAGTTCACCTAAGCCAATTTCTCACCCAAGGGTAATCATCACCACAAAACCTCTTCATACCATACACAAGACCAACACAAGTCTCACTCGTTCTCGTAGGAACCCAACAATACTCAACACGACTCAAATCCATCAAAAATCACTTACAAACTCACTAAGGCATTTCATCGAACACTTAGCACGCACAAAGGATTTTAGAGTCCACGACAAACAAATGTTCCTACGAATCTCCAAATCATCTCAAACCAATGAATTCTCCAAGATTTCCCAAATTACTACTCGACGAATGATTTACAATTTTGACTACATAATACAAGTGTAAGAGGGAATTCGAGCAACAATCAATCGAGTGATTAAACGACGAACGAGTGAATTTAGAACAAACATTCCTACGCACACAAGGTAGAATTTAAGAGTTACCCACATTGATCATCACCGGAATCACCTCGCAGAAGAGTCGCCGGAAAAGTCGCCGTCGCCGCCACCCGTGCTCGCGAACCTATATACATCACGACGATTACAACGATGAGTACAACAACGTTTCCTAAAGGCATGAATCAAGAAACTCAACTTTGGAAATCGACTTACCGATGGATGACGAAGAACGGGTTCGATATGCACGTTGCCGGAGAGCCCTTAACACGTAGAGCGATGTTTCTCCTTCGCAAAACTCGATCCGGGCTCGATTGCCCCTTTGATTTGAAGAGAGAAGTGAGAGGGAGAGAGGAGGGAGGAAGAGAGAGGTCATAATCTGTAGAAAATGGGCAAAGGAATGCCCTAAAATCATGCCCAAGTCATATATATATATATATGACCCCACGCGAAAAGACAAGTTTACCCTTCAAGAAACTTGAAAAACATCGAATCTGGGCATCCCGACCGGTCTACGGAATGTCATGTACCGGTCGAGCTTCTAAAAAAATCTCTCTGAAATGCCACGACCGGTCTGCGGAATGTGGTGTACCGGTCGTGGAGGCCAAATTTTTGCTGAACAGAAATGTTGATTTTTCCGAGAGTATTTTGGCCATAACTTCTTCGTCCGGACTCCGATTGAGACGATTCAAGTTGCGTTGGAATCGTAATCAAATTATCTACGACTTCCATGAATAAAGATTTCTGATTTGAAGAACGAATCAGATTGATAAATTTCAAACGCGATTAACGATTTCCGATTTATTGGAACGCATGGAAATTAATTAAAATTTCCGGAGTATGACAAGCTGTCCTAATACCTGAGTGGAAAGAAGCTATGTTAGAGGAGATGAAAGCCTTGAAAAAGAATGGCACCTGGGAATTAGTGACTCTCCCAAATGAAAAAAGGTTAGTAGGATGTAAATGGGTGTTCACTGTAAAGTACAAGGCAAATGGAATGGTTGAGAGATATAAAGCTAGACTTGTTGCAAAAGGTTATACTCAAACCTATGGTATTGACTATGAGGAGACATTTGCTCCTGTGGCCAAGATAAACATTGTTCGGACCCTTCTTTCGTATGCTGCCACTTTGGATTGGCCCCTTCAACCGTTTGATGTACAGAATGCATTTCTCCATGGTAACCTAGAGGAAGAAGTGTATATGAGCATACCACCTGATTTTTCATCCTTTGCAACAGAAGGAAAGGTGTGTAGATTGAGAAAGGCCCTCTATGGATTGAAGCAGTCTCCCAGAGCATGGTTTGACAGGTTTCTCAAAGTCATGTTGAGATTCGGATACAAGCAGATTCATGCCAATCATACTATGTTCATCAAGAGTAGTAATGGTAAGATTGTCATACTCATCGTTTATATGGATGACATAATAATGACAGGTGATGATCTGGATGAGATTGTTAGCCTTAAGGCTCTTCTTGCTCAAGAATTTGAGA
>NMUG010009469.1:0-11267 GCA_002855965.1 Monotropa hypopitys | reverse complement strand
TATATTACCTATTGTGTTAGAGTGTTGGTTGAAAGAAGATTTGAAGGTTTGAGGACATAGTAGTATTATACAAATTGAGGTTTCGATTTGTAGTTTTAACTTAGAGTTGGGATTTGATGATGGCACTATTATAGAGATGAAATTTAGTATGCATGGAGAAATTTTAATGATTAGTTGATTTGGATGTTATGACTTGATTAAGAGATGATGTTGTACAATAGAGGTAAAAGAATTGAGTGTTGCAAAGGTTAAAATATAAACTTATGGCTTGTATTATGTTTTGTGAGATGTCTAATGAATAAAGAGGAATTGTGTATATATCTTGAGGTTTGGGAATTTGATTTGGAAGGGTTCTTTGTAACGTTCTCCATTCAATAATTGTTTTAATTTAAATGATTACTGGAGCGAGGCGTTACACTGAGTTTGATAAAACTTCAGGCACAGGGCAATGACGAGGAACTCTTCTCAGAACTCTGGCTTGTGTACCATTCTAACCCACAGGTTCAGGGAAAACCTGAGCCTGCTCTTGACGGACCTGAACACGAGCAAACTCGCCGGTAAGGAGCTCAATAAGTTCACATAGTTCACGCATCTATTGTCGAACAATCCTAAAATCTCCCACTGTTTCTAATCGATCTTCCGGAGCATCGTCCATTGGAAGTAGGCTTTGATACCAACTAACGCAGAACATGATGGGTGAAGTGAGGTGGGAGACAATTCTGGTAAATAGAACTGTTGAGGGGCAGACAGATTAACATCGTAATCTGTAATGAGATGGTCGGACTAACACAATAGTCCGGTAGAAGTGCTAGGAATCCACCTAATATCATTGGAATCCACTTGAAGAACGAAAGAGAGACGAGCTCTGGTTCGAGAAAATAGGTGTTTAATATTTTAAAAGTTGTCCTCGGTCTGTACATCGCTAGGCTTATATAGCCCGTACGGAATACAACAAAAACCCTAAAAGGAAGGGCGGATAATACAACAAAAAGTCAAAAAGTAAATAATTACAGAATGTACAATTCCTAACAGAATATGAAAAAGTAACAACAGAATTGTCAGAGGATGTTAGGTGGTCCCTGTGTGGTCTTGTTCCAGTAGCATTGCGGGAATGCGGCCGAGCTGAGGTGCAGTTGTTGAGGCCTTGCTGTCATGGGTTGCTGTGCTGAACTGGTACGAGCTGGACTGGACGAGCTATGCTAAAGTTCCTGTAGGTAGTGCAGTGAGGGTGGTAGCTCAGCATCTGGCAGCTCGGCATCTGGAGTGCGATGTGCGACTGGCTGGAAGGATGAGGTACTTAGCTCGGCTGGGGCTAAGATCTGCTCGTCGTTGCACGTAGGCCTTTGTCTTACATCATATCCGTATCCGATACAATGAGACCCCCTTCCCGAGGTCATCCGTGATTAAAACCCAATGAGGGGAGCTGCGCCCACTCTAAGGTGTCATCTTCCAGTGCGGGAAAAGATAGATGGAGTTGTTGCCCAACACGGAAGACTTCCCATGCAGAGCAGCTAGGCAGCCTGCATCACTATTGTAGTAGCCGGACCTTGACCTCAGAGGGTCAGATCTGTCACAACAAGTCATATGCAATTCCGAACCCTAAGCGTCTTATGATGTCCCAGATCATCGGCCTTACGACCCTTCGACAAGCACTCTCCCACCCCCAAAGGACTGGACCAGTGGTCCGATAATCCCCCTTCGGTGAACATTGCAATACCTCTAAGGGATCCAACCGGAGCTCAGACCTCATGACACACTAAACATCTCGGGACAAACTGGGGCTTGTCGAACAAGCATCACCCAAACCTCCGGCTACCATGCCATTCGGTAGAGCATCATGCGTGTTCCTTGTGGCAAGTACATGGCTCCCGGCCGACCGGCTCTTTAGCGGAGTTTCCACTCTTTGGCAGTAACCTAGAACATGGCACCCCGAACACCTACTCGCGGATCCCCAGTCCGTATGACTGACCCGGCCCATTGACTGCACCGTCCCATTTGGCCCAGCACGTGCAACAATCAAAGCTAACATCACATGGGGGAGCCTACGATGTGCGGTCCACGTGCCAATCTTGGCCCCCAAGTCAGTCTCCCCCTATAAATACCTCTCAAAGGTAGTGTTCACGGGATCTTACTTTCGATCCCAGCTCTCCGGCCCACACTAACTGTCTTTTGTCTTCTCCTTCAGAAAAAGACTAACTTAAGCTTCGGAGGCCCCACCGGTCACTGCCGACCAGTGGGCACTAACCCTTGTTTTAGAGGAGCCAAGAAGGTGGACCCATTCTTGTCTGTGCAGGAGACCCACTCGAGTGTGCAGACCAGCTGTCGACTGCCCTTAGCCGAAAGACCAGCCACGACCCAAAAGGTCCAAAGGGGAAACAGTCGCCACAGTTTGCATAGTAAGGTGTTGCTTCATTAGATTGTCATGTTTGATGGGGTTCCATGGTATTGATTGAGGACATCGAGTCCTTAGAGGTTTTGTAGGATAATAAGACTCTTGGAGTTGTGAAATAGTGTTGATGGTCTTGAGTGTTTGAGGACTTGTTTAAGAGTCATACAAGAGGCTCGAGAAAGTTGTGGATTGTGATCATGGTGCTTTCAATGTCCGTATGAGGAAATGTTTGGTATTGATTTGGGAGTTAGGGACATGATTTAGAATCTCAAATTTTGGCTAACGGTGAGAACAGACAGCGTATGGTGCGCATTTGGCACGTTGGGCATTGTAGGAGAGCATCAATCAGAGCGAGAAGCAAGAGACGTGTGTGGCGTACGCCAAGGTGGCACCTGATAGGGGATCACATGCATCTGGCCGGTGCCCGGTGCGTGAATTGTTAATTTTGGGTCGGGCGTCTCGAGTTTAATTCGAATTAATGAAGAGTAAGATGAGGTTTTCATGCCTAATACAGTTTTGGGGTTCCTAAGCATGTATTAGGGTTAGGAGGACCTCTTTTGGCATCCATTGTTCCATGTTGGATATAGAGAGGGTGTGAGAGAGAAGTAGAGAGGTCACTTGTGTTCTTGAAGATTTGAAGTTCCGGGAGAAATCCGAAGACGAATTTAGAACTCTTGAAGCATGAGGATCATCCTACAAGGTACGTATTCATTGTTTGGCGTATTTACTCCTTTTGGATTTTTATAGATCTTGTCTTGTATGATTGTAGTGAGAGAAAAATGGTTAGGTATCCTCATTTTAGTCGGTTATAGGGTGTCTATGGGCATATGTGGGTGGTTGATAATGATATGTTGGAAGGTTTTTCTAGGATCTCTGTGTATAATCCTAGAAGAAGTCTTGTTTTTGGGTTTAAACGTCTCATATAAGTTGTATGATGGTGGTTGTATGCATGTGGTGGGCATATCATTTATTATTCTCAAATAATCAAAGGAATGTCATATAGATCTAGTAATTTATGGTGGGTATACATATGGGTGTCTGATTCATCATATATTCGTCATATATGGGGATTGTATTTATAACATTTTGAGTTTGGGCATGTTGTAGAGTAAATATTATTGTCAATCTATTTAATTGTATGTTCCATTTATTGTACCTTTCCTAAATATTGAGTTGGTACATGTGTTTTGAGTGGGACTTCCAATGTTCCGAGGAGATAGTATCGGTGCCGTTCATATGGTATTTCGGTGAGTTTGGTAGATATGGATGCGTGTTGCTCTATATGTGAACGTGTGTATGTGTGTATTTCTTAATAGATTTACCATGTTTAGAACAAATGTTCATATGTGGTTAAAGATGAGAAGCATGTAAAACAAGGTGTGCATGCGTGTACCTGTGCGTGTGTTTTATAACCATGGAAGTTAGCAAATCTGACATTTATTATCTGTACATGAAAACGGGTTGATATAAAGGTGTTGGGATAAAATCAAACCTAACAAGGTGGTCAGTGTGTGTGTATCTTATTGTAGTTTCTGAGTACATTGCATGTGCATATTTAGTAGGAAAATGGAATGCATGAGTAAAAAGGTAAAGTTTGCATTTGGGTATATTTTTAAAGGAGAAAAGAAAAGTATGTAATTAGGCATGCGTGGGACGTATGGCAATATACTAGGCTTGCATGGGGCATATTGCCTATCTTGGTATAAATCTAAGAGGTGCATGTGACATACCAAAAATATGTGTGGAACATATATTTGTACCTTATAATAGTACTGGGGGACGCCCCAATGATTTCATTATCATGCATGGGATGCACCATGCATGTGACGCACAAAATATTGCATGTAGAAATAATCTAGTTTCAGTGCAAGAGATTCACAAATAAATCTTTTCAAAAGGGCTTCAACCAAAGCTATATTTATACTATCATGCATAGGATGCATCATGCGTGGGACACACAATTGTTTTGGAAATGGGATTCGACGAAAAGAGATTTGGAAAATGAGATTCGATCATTGCAATCATTCTAATTATCATGCATGGGATGCATGGTTGTCATATGCAATCAAACCTAATATGTGTATGAGTTACATGGGTGTGTCTAAAGCATGGCAAAGGATATAGATAAGACTTAAAAATAGCCCAAACTATATTAAAGTGTGTTATGGGATGAAGGTATATGTGGCATCATATAAAAATGCATGTGTGTAAGTTTGCAGGGTTGCATGAAAATAAGTTACGGTAGTCATGTGTGGTGTAATTATGTGTAACGCGTGTGTGCGTAGCAATGTTATACAACGGATGTTTTAATATAGAAGTATGATCGAAGCATGTGGTGTGAGTTATCCATGGTGTGTATTAAGATCTTTAAAGGCATTGAATATGTTAAAAAGGAAGATTTATTACCATGTCTCATATTGGTTCAGTGGAAGTAAGTAAAGTGTTATTGTACAGATTATTTCAGCGGTTCTTTTATATACTCAGATTTCCTTTCTTTTGTTGTAGAATTTGTTAGTCATATATATGGTCATTCATATCTAACAAATTCTTGGATTTTCTTGACTCGTTGTTTTCTGTTATTGCTTGGAAATCCAGGTTGAGGAGGCTTGGGTTTGGTCCACTACAGTTGGCATGGATTCATAGCTTGTCGGTTGGAGCTATTGGTGATTTTGGAAGGTGTTTGGAATCTAGTTCTTCTTTAGTCTCTATTGGGTTATTGTTATTTTTAGTTATTCCATTGTGGTTGGTTATTGTAGTTAGAGTTAATGTTGTTATTGGTTTTGAGAGATATCTGGATGTTTCCTTATTATGATTTCTTAGCTAGTGGTTTGTTAAACTTGAGGATTTTTGGTAATTGGTCGCAAAAGTCGTTCCTTATTTTCTATTTAAAAAGGTTCTATTGGTTTGGGATATTACAAAAAGAGCTCATAAGTACCGCTACATATTTCAAAAAATAATTTGAGATGAAGGATCTTGGTAAACTAAATTTTGTCTCGGGCTGCAGATCTAATATTTGCCAAATAGAATTTTAATACATCAGTCAACATATACGTAAAAGATCCTGAAACACGTTTTCATGAAAAAACTCATCCTTTGAGCACTCCAATAATTGTCTGATCTCTTTATGTAAACAAAGATCCTTTTTTACCTCCAGAAGAGGGAGAATCATTACTCGATCTTGAAGTATCATATATGATTGTAATTGGTGCTCTTATGTACCTTGCCAATTATTCATGACGTGATATCACATTCTCAGTCAATTTATTGGCATGCCATAGCTCTTCTCCAACTCAGAGACATTATGGAGTCAAACAAATATTACGCTATCTCTAAGGGATAATTGATATGGATTTATTATATTCAAAATGCTTGAATCCACAATTAATTGAATATGTAGATGTTGGTTATCTATTCGATCCACATAGAGCCCGCTCATAATTGGATATGTATTTACATATAGTGGCACTGTAATATCACGGTGTTCGGTGAAACAAACATTGACTGCTACTTCTTCTAACCATTTTGAGATACTTGTGATCTACGAAGGAAGCCGAGAATGTAGATGGTTGAGATCTATAATTCAACACATTCGAGCAAAAGTGGGTTATCTACAATCAAATATTGCCCAACAATATTATATGAAGATAATTCTGCATATATCGCTCAAATTAAAGGTGGCTACATCAAAAGTAACAGAACTAAACACATCTCTCCCAAATTCTTTTACATTCACGAGCTTCAAAAAATGAGATACTAATGTCCATGTAACATCTCAAACCAAAAACCTCAAAAAAAAAACAGAAAATAATTTTTTTTCTTCAATTCCATATTAGTAAACCGTTAACCAACTCAAACCACAATTATTGTTCCTCAAGTAAAGACATAAATCCCCAATAGTTTAGCTTCCAACAACGACCCATTACATCAACTAATGAAACAATTCTCAAGTCTTAGGACATAAAGGAATTGCGATGCCTCAAATAAAACATCACAATAAGACTCAACTATTACAATGAGATAGTAACTGAAAAATAGAGATGACTATCTAGGCTATCCTTTGCTTTCATCAATAGCCATGATTTCAAGTCAAACTTTCACCTTCTTAATCGCCTCGTAGTGGACCTCTATCCCTGCTACCTGATTTCCAAGCAAAACAAGGAAAATAGAGTGTGAATTATAGAATTTCATATTCTGAAGTAGATAAAACAAAGCATTTATAAACATTAGTGATAGTATTCTTTTTCTTCCTCAAAACTTCTTTTCTTTCTAAATCCTCGGTATTTTCCGGTTACCATTGCCAAAAATCTTTGCGAATATTCTCCGTCCATCCACAGCCAAAAACAGTGTTTTGTGGATATTCTCCGGCCATCCACCGCCAATTTTAAAAACACTGTAAAGCTCATTAAATGATTCATGGGCATGCCTCTCCAAGATATTTTGTGGATGTTCTCCGGCCATCCACTACCAAAATGGATTTTTGTGGATATTCTTCAGCTATCCACTACCAAAACATTTTCTTTATTTTCGGTAACAGGTGTCGTAAGGCCAATTTAGTTTCCATCAACATCCATATCAATTTACTCAAAAGAAATCATTGTATCGTACTAATGAAATACTTAATCCATACACTCACCAAAGCTTCTTAGAATTTGGGTAATTTTTTATTTTCTGGTGGTTCTACAATCGCTTGGATCTGACCCTGTAACCACAATCCAATAAAATCAATATAGCGTTCATGAATCGAAATACAGGTCTAATCACATGAATAAAAGCAAACATAAAAATTAGATCTAGAAATTTTTATTCATCAACATGCCCCAAAAAATATACATGAAAATCACAATGATTTATGCATTACTTTCTATAATCTCTCTTCTCTAAGCCCATGAACATACATCCATGACCAACATATCAAGAAGTTCCACAAAGTCAAAGAGAGAAGTGATTATAACCTCAGAAAATTAGAGTACTTAAGATACTTACACAATCAAAGGCTTGTACAAGGGAGAATCCTCCAAAAACTCCAAGATCTTTAAGTTTTCTTCTTAAAAATAGATCTCTCTCTCTAAATCCCTCTAAGTTTTCTCTCAACTTTGAGGCTTAGAGAATGGTGGCTAAGCAGTAGAACGCAACCCTAATATGCATTAGGGTGCTTATATACTGAATTAACACTAAAATCTCCTTAACGCCCCTTAAAAACTGATTAGAAATTTTAATCCCCGACGCAAGGTTATCGATAACCCATAAATTGTGGTTATCAATAACCCGATCCGCGGGATGTAGACTGGGCCAAATATTTTCCCCAATTATCGATAACACGACTATACACGTTATCGATAACCCGATCCATAGGATCTAGACCGGGCCAAATATTTTTCCTAGTTATCAATAACCCGACCATACACGTTATCGATAACCCAATCCGTGGGATCTAGGTTGGGCCAAATATTTCCCCCAGTTATCGATAACCCGACCATACACGTTATCGATAACTCGATCTGTGGGATCTAGACTGGCAAGTTTCAAGACCGGGTTATCGATAACCTGGAATTTCTGGTTATCGATAATCGGCTTAAAATCTGAATTTTTTTAACTTAAATGCTTGGTTTTTCCTTAACATCATAATTCTTATACTTTATGGATTCCATTGAAAAATATATGAAATGACCACTAAACATTTTATTGACTTTATAACCCCGAGACACCAATTAATCGAAATATTTTCCAATCATTTCTATCAAAAGCAGCTTAATTTCTATAAAAGATGTAACCATTTGATAATTGAATGATTAAAGGAGAAATTTAGGAAACGGGTATTACAACTCACCTCCCCTAAAGAATTTTGCCACCGAAATTAAGGATAATTACCCGGGAATAAGTGTGGATGGTCCTTCCATATGCCATCCTCGCCTTTCCATGTAGCTTCCTCCATGCTGTGATTCTGCCACAAGACTCTGACCCAAGGCACTACCTTTGATCGCAACACCTCATCTTTGCGATCCAAGATCTTCATCGATCTCTCCTCATAGTATAGGTCTTCATTCAATTCTAATGGTTCAACTTCTAACATGTGGGTGGGATCATTCACGTACTTTCGAAGCATGGACACGTGAAACACATTGTCAAGTCAAGCCAACTCCACCGATAATGCCAAGATGTACGTCGTCGCTCCCACTCTGTCCACAATTTCATATGGCCTTATGAATCTTGGTGCTAACTTTCCCTTCCCTTTGAATCAGACAACTCCTTTCCAAGGTAAAACCCTCAAGAAAATAAAATCACCCACTTCAAATTCCAAGTCTCGCTGCCTATTATCAGCATAACGTTTCCTATGGCTTTGCACCACCCACAACCTCTCTCTAATCAGTCTGACCCCTTTCGAAGCCACTTGAATCAACTCAGGACAAAAAATTTGGCATTCACCAACCTTGCTCCAACAAACCAGAGTCCTACACCTCCTACCATACAATGCCTCAAAACGGTGTCATACCGATACTACCTTGGAAACTATTATTATACACAAACTCGATCAATGGTAAGAAATCATCCCAACCTCCCCGAAAATCAAGCACACAAGTCCTCAACATATCTTCCAAATTTTGAATCGTTCTCTCCGACTGCACATATGTCTGTGGATGGAATGCGGTACTAAATTTCAAAGATGTGTCCAAAGCTTGCTGTAAATTTGCCCAAAATCTAGATGTGAACTTTAGATCATGATCACTAACAATTGACACTGGTGCACCATGCAATCTAACTATCTCCTCAACATACAGCCTAGCATAACAATTCGTATTATACGTAGTCTGTACAGGAAGAAAATGAGCGGATTTCGTCAACCGGTCCACTATAACCCAAATAGAATCGAAATTTTCCTTGGACTTAGGTAACCCCACTACGAAATCCATGGTAATGTGCTCCCACTTCCATTCAGGTATAGGTAAATTCTGAACTAATCCTCCCGGTCTTTGATGTTCTATTTTAACCCTCTAACATGTGAGACATCTAGCCACAAAATTTGCTATCTCTTGTTTCATCTTTCGCCGCCAAAAATTTTCTCGCAAATCCCGATACATTTTCGTCGTCCTCGGATACGTAGCATAAATTGAATTGTGACCCTCTTCAAGGATTCTCCTCCTAAGTTCAATATCTTCTAGCACACAAACCCTGTTCCCAAACATCAACATATCATCGCCCTGGATACTAAATTCGGGGTTTTCTCCCAATAGAATTTATTGTCATACTTTCTCTCAGTCAGTGGTAATGCTATAGAGGAGAACCCCTCAATGAATCATCTGTAATAACTGCCTGATTGGCACCTAATAGTGCCAATATTTGAGATTAACATCTTCACTTTACCATGCATTTACTGATTAAAACCCAAGGAATAGTGGAATTTTATTAAAACATTGAATCTGGGTTGATAACTAAATATTGAGGTCTTTAACTTGTTTTTGGTAAAGTGTTGTGTATGCTTGAGATGTTATGCTTGTATCTGGAAAGGAATGAGCTAAGCAAGGAAGACAAATGGTGAAATCCCGGAAGTTCAACCCAATTCCCAGTAGAATGTGAGTAAGAACGAAGAATGGAAGCTTGAACTCCCGGTGGAAGGCTTCAATGACCGGGAATGGGAAGCACAAATTGCATACTTTGGATCCTGAGTCTTAGACTCCCGATAGAGCATCACTCAACCACCGGGAGTGCAGAAGTGGAAGGATGTTGCAGATGGTTGCAGGAGATGCCGCGGATGGGATTCCCGGTAATTGGTTCCCCCAATTACCGGTGGAACAGAGCAAAGCAAGGAAGGAGAACCAGATTACCGGTGATCCAAGTTCTAACTCCCGGTGATAGGCAACAGCACATTCCAAGCATATTTTTGTTCATACATGGAATTTTGGAGATTGCTAGGGTTTTTTGCTGTAATTACGACGGGGATCCCTAGGGTTGGTATATAAGGAAAAAGATTCAGTTTCAGAAATAGTTTTTTCTGAGAAGTTTTTAGTTAGTTTGAGTTTTTCCCCGGAAGACTCTCTCTCATTGCTATTTTCTAATTTCCAGGAGAAAGTAGAGTAGAATTAGAGATAGATAGATAATTAGTTGTGGATTCTCATTTCTTCCGTTTGTTGTAATCTTCATTTCCAGAATTAGAGTACTGACCAGTTTCTCAATTGATTTTCATTTACTGTTGAATTGGAGTATTATCTAGTTTAATTACTGTTGCATTCAATTATGGGTTTGATTGTTTACATTTGTTTCTCAGTAGAGTTTAGATCCATGATGGGCTAAATCCCTTAGGATCTAATTCAAGAATCTGAGGTGATTGAATTGCATTCACTCTCTCTCTCATGCACGAATTCATGGGTTCATGAATTGAGGGATAATGTTGTGTAATTTTGACTCACTGTTTAATTTGATTTTGATTTTGATACATTGTCGACAATCAGTAGATTGGCACATCATATGCTCACGAGAAATCAAACTCTAAGTGATTTACAAATTCCATCACAGAATTACTCCATCAATTCTACTTTCTGATTGATGTATTTTTCACGCTTATCTTCCATAATCATCCTAGTGTTAGGTGGATGGTTATGAGTCATTTCACAGAGATTGAGAGTGATGTGATTTAATTATCTTAGATTTGAGAATTAGATCCTCCTTCCATTTATTAATTTCAAAACCCAATTTGTTTTTCGAGCTATCTGAATCTCAGTCCAGAATTATGGATATCCAAACCATCTCTAAATTCTCTTTCATTAGAATTCATACATAAGCACTATCTAAACAAAAATGGAATTCTCCCAAGTCCCCGTGGAGATGACCTAGTTACTTACCTGTTGTATTATGCTTGATTGACAATCTTTAGGAATTGAATTAC
>NMUG010009468.1:0-11266 GCA_002855965.1 Monotropa hypopitys | reverse complement strand
TTGATTTTTTACTGACAAACATAAAATAATATTTTAAATAAAACCCAGAAATCAATTTTTTGCGCGGAGCCCGCTGTGATCCGCACACAAATTGTGTACGAATTGTGTACACAAAAAGTGTGTACACAAAGCAGTTTTGATATTTTATAGTTCACATATGCCTAAGGCGATCATGGAGAATATCAAGGGCAAGATAGATATCACAGCTTGTGAGAATCTTCCGCTTTACAAGCACTTTTTAATTTACGCAGAGCTCAAGAAGAGAGGAGAACAGGAGTGAAGGGTTTGGGTTGTGAAGATCTCTGATTCATTAGTGTTCAGTGGATAACTGGAAACTTTATATTTTTGTATGGAAAAGGAAACACGATTCTCATTCTTTTGATGCATTAATGAACGGTTTTCTTGGCACCAAAATGTGAACCAAACGTGGTTTTAATGATTACTATTCAAGACACTGAATTTCTTCATCAAACGTTGACTAGAAATTACAAAAAGAATACGATTTTGGCGACATTTTTCAATGGGAAAATGCTTTTACTATGCAGGAGGGGAGTGGGTACGCATACGCATGGGGCTGAGCCCTGCCTCGGATGAAAGATAGTCATTCAAAGGCATATATATACATAAGCATACATCCTTTCTCTAGGTATAACTAATGTGTGCATTGATCCTATCTCTGGGTTTTATTCGGAATCCGATAACTCAAACTCTGATACCAATGTTGTCATGATCCAACCCTAAATGGGTCATGATTGACCAACAAACAAGCTCACAAAAGCCTATAATAACGAGCTAAGAGATTCCATCAGAATAATAATGAACGCGGAAGCACTGAACAAAAACCCAAAATTACATAGATAAAATTTCATTATCCATATTTTTTATTTTTACAACAGCTGAGACTCATAACGGCCTTTACAAACGAAGGAGAAATACAATAAAAGTGATAATCCTCTAATCCTCTAAACTAATCCTCCTTAATACCTGAAAAATATTTTATAAAATGCATAAGTATAAAGGTAGAGTGAATCAAGACATGTCATGGTTACTAGTTTCCACGAACAAACAATATCAATAATTAAAATTCCTTTTTCTCAACATAATAGTCATGTGGCTTATTAGCCTAAAATTATAATCGTGGCTCATTGGTCTCAAATCATAGTCAAGTCAAGCCTATGACTTTTACTTCAAGTCCTTCGACGCATAGCTTACTTTTATGAATATTTCGTTTTTCATTTGATATTACGACATGATTTTATCATGTTGCTCTTCACGGTACCAGTGTCTTTAGGGAGCGACACCAAGAAATATATGTGTTGGCATGATATCATCCATGGGTCATCTGTCCATGACCCCACCCTTATTACGGCATCCTGTCGATTTCTGATCTCGTCCTCGGCGCGAGCAATTGTGTCATCGCTCATGCCATTCAATTATAAAATATCTTTCCGGACTATTAATTCATGGTAATAAAAGAATGTGCATGTCATTTTGTTTCAGTTTAAGAGACAATCATAATATCATAGTATGCTCAGTAGTATAGAACATATATTTCTCAAATATTAGCATGCTTTTAGAAATTGTACTAGTAACAAAGGCATATAGAGATTTACCTAATTTTGTTTGACTTTCTTGACCCGGTCCTTTTCCACAAGTTATCCTCGCATTTTAATTAGAGATATGTCATTCCTTAATACTACCGAACTGAGCTGCCCAGCTCTTTGTCTGAAGGCCTTCTGTCCGGAGGACTATTGTCCGACCACTAAACTATCTAGAGGGCATGTTGAGAAACAAAGATTATTGCCTTAATCAGGCTGGAGGGCAGTTTGGCCAGTCAGAATGACCTTGAGGGTCATTGGCCGAACAGGGCCGAAGGGCATTTTAGCCAAACACAGACTGGCAGGACTCAATACAAGTCGAAAGACTTTAAGGGCAAGAGGGTTCATGTGGTGAGCTGTCGAAACAAGAAAGACACTACTGGTGGGTTATTTTAAGGTTTTGCCGACCAGCCGAGCAGAAGGCTGTCGGTCCAACAATGAGTCAAGGTTTCGTTGTGCTGAATGGGAATATCATATTTTGTGCGGAATCGGTCGGAACAAACTGAGCACAATGGGAGTGCGGGAATCAATTGTTCTGAATTTCTAATGGGTCGAAATAGGTCAAAATAAGATTACAAGTGTTTGGGGACAATTTCCCGCTCAGTCCTATACTTAGCCGATCATAGACATCTTGAGTGTTCAAAGAACGGATTGGTGTTCTGCCGAGAAGAAATTCTCTAACTGGAGGAGTGGTAATAAATAATCATTCTAATAGGATAAGTCTCCGGGATGGGTTTGCCGAGCAGAAGAAAGCTCTACCGAACTGATTTAATCTATTTTGGATGTTTCAAGGTCACGTCGGACACAAGGGTGATTTGCCGGACATTAATCAAGTTTATTTCAGTGCGGCTAAGTGTCAGCCGGACAGAAATGGGTTTGGCTGATCACAAACGGTTTATTGATCAAAAGGACAAACATGTTACAGTCGAGCATGAGTGCTCCGGTCATAGAAGAGGTCGGCATTAACAAGGGTATCGTTCTGATTACTTTGTCATCTAAAACAGACCTTGGTCGAGTTGAATGGAACTCCTCCAAACTAAAAATGCTATAATCAAAGGCATATTGAGCTCAATGAAGTGCGACAAGGATCTTTGATGGTCCTACCGAGATGACTTTTATGTGATCGGACCATTGAATAGGTCTGTCGGCTAGAAAGTGATAGTGCTGGAGGACAAATAAATAAATTCAGGAGAGTTGCCTTTTGGACAAAGTGTTGGAGTACTAGAGGTCTGGCTTAAATGAGCTCTGGTGGTCTGGAGGGAGTTTCTGCCGAACAAGGAAGGACTTGTCTGCTCCGAACAAGGGATTGCTAAACTCTGAGAGGCTAGCCAAAGGGGTGTCCGAGCTAAATCTGAAGAGGGGGATTGCTCGGGAAGAACTTGTCGAGTACTACTTGACTAAATGGAGGTTAATCGGAAGGATTCTGGACGGGGAGGGATTTTAGGACAGTAATGAATGCTTCTGGAGAGTTGGTAGTTTGAAATGAATGCCCAACGGCCTCCTTATATAAGCCAGGAGGAGGTAAGTGAACCTCATAAATGCAACATTAGATGCTCGCATAGGCTGCCGAGCTGCCGGGTCCCTCAGCCAATGGTTGTCCTTCTGCTACAGCCGCCTGACCGACTACCCGACCACCCGCCTGATAACCGCCTGAAACAGCCACAACTTTTGCCGCCCAACTGTCGATAGGTCGGCTGATGTGGCCAACCATCTACACTAAGCCCCTACCGATTTTCCAATTTTAAAGATTTGCCCCACTCTTTCTATTTTCATCAATTTGATCCCTGGTTTCATTATTCCTACTGTTTTAGACCTCAAAATTCATTTTGGTGTCAATTTAGTCTCCAAATAAATTCCAAAAAATCTCCAAAAATTCCAGAAATTATATTTTAAATAAATAAGCATATTTTGGGTATTATTTCTCGGGTTGGGGACTCACAGTATGTATCATTTAAAGAAATTCGACGATTCATAGTCAGGACGCTGAGCAGCTAATCTCAGACTAGAATGTATGTCTCATTTAAACTTTCGATGGTTCATAGTCAGGATACTGAGCAGCTAATCCTAGACTAAAATGTCTGTCTCATTTAAAATTTGGATGGTTCATAGTCAGGATGTTGAGTAGCTAATCCTAGACTAGAACATCTATCTCATTAAAAATTTTGATGGTTCATAGTCAGGATGTTGAGCAGCTAATCCTAGACTAGAATGTGTGTCTCATTATAAATATTTATGGTTCATAGTCAGGACACTGAGCAGCTAATCCTACACGAGAATGTTTGTCTTATTAAAAACATTGACAGTTCATAAGTCAGGACATTGAGTAGCTAATCCTAGACTAGAATGCATGTCTCATTTAAAATTTCGACAGTTTATAGTCAGGACGCTAAGCAGCGAATCCTATACTAGAATGTCTGTCTTATTTTAAAATTCCAGTTCCGAAAGGGCTAACCTGATTTTCAAATTTCAGTGATGAAAGGGATGCTCTGATTTCCGTTTTCCAGACCCCCAAATATGGTTCCTCATCCAGAACCATGTTAAAAAAAATCCCTCGTCCAAAATCACTTTTTAAAATAAAATAAAGTTCCTCGTCAGGAATGACTGTATCATTTTCGACAGTTCTCCGTTTGAAATAATTTCCAAATTCTAAATTGTCAAATACAACAATGGTAGTTTATCCGCAATTCAAAATTTAATTTCAAAATTTTCATGACACCTGCGGTGGTCTATCCATAATTTCAAATTTTCTTTCAAAAAAAAATTCAAAAAAAATAAAGAATCTTAAAAATTCAAAATGGAGAATTTTCAAAAAAATCGAGGTAAAAAAACTCTAAACCAAGAAGAATTGAACTACATTTGGTCTGATTACTTTCAAAGATATGTAGACAGACTCAAGGCCCGACTATTATCAAAAAAATTCAAAAAATGATAAACTATCTTTGTGTATGTATATTTTTGTTTTCGCAGGAATATCTAGTGGAATATATCCTGTTTCATCATCAGAATAAATTTAGCTACCAGCCTGCTCCACAAATGTGCAATGTAAAATCAATATCCAAGACAAGTCAGAAAATTTCTCTCATCTAGTTAGATGATGTAAAACAATGTCAGTTTAATATCAGAGAGATGAGCTATGTATTAAAATCAGTGCATCTTTTTATCCTTGTATGTTTTTGCTATGCAAAAATATACGAGGGGTAGTTGTTGATACCCGATTTTGATCGATCGCTCAGATTCAATCGAATCAGGCTCAGGATTTATCAAAATGCAATTTCAAAATGTCTGGTGTTCTCACGAGGAGCACCAATGGCAGATAGTAATGATATTTCAATGAATAAATATCGATAAAGTGTTGATGAACATTTACCCAAAGTCAGTTTTCCAAGCCGATTTACAGTTCGGGACATATAGTAAACGGATGCGCGAGAATCATTACAAAACAAGCATTTCATGCGAGGATCAACCAAAATTCACATGAATGTACAAAATCAAGTTTCTCAATAGAAAATCATCAGTAATTTTCTTCTTGAGAAAACTGAGCAAAGACTAACATCATCGGGTTAAAATTAGAATTTAGTTGGACTCAGATACTATTTCATTCAAGGAACCGTGGAATGACGGGTCAACATCAAAAATTCGCAAACCATTTTTTATAGAGTCCCGACGAAAAGACAGAGGTTTCCTGTGGAGCAGTTTCAGACAAAAATCAACCATCAGAGAGACGAGTACAAGTTGCAAGATCGTTGTTTAAAGTAAAAGAGTCGGGGCGATAATTTTAAAAATCATGATTCAGATCAACAATATTACGGTATATTTTGTTCCAACAAAAATGGGGTCCACGACACGTCAAAGGAGGCAGTACGGAGTGTATCAGAACAGAATCAGACACAATGATATAATTTGGAACCAAAATTATATATTCTTACATATATATATAGAAATTTTGCTTCAGGAATTTGGATTTTTTCGATCCCATTCAAGACAAAATGCAATGTGACTCACCCCATACCCGTTGTCTGACTGTTGGAGGATGACGTCATGTTCGCAACTATAGTTGTGAATTTTCTTTATATATACAAGGCCATTTCAGTCCATTTGAAGAGGTTCCAGATATGCCAAAGCCCTGCCAAAATATCCTCTGACCTCTCTATCCGAACAGAACCCCTCTCTTTCTCCAAAAACCTGACCGAACTACCTGAAACCCGTCCAAACTTATGTCAAATCCACCAATCTTTGAAATTCATCCTTACCCCTCAGAAAACCATAAATCAATAGTTCAAACAAAAAAATCTAAAGTCCAATTACCTAATTCCATATATCTCAAAGCTGATTTATTCTAAACCCTAGCCGAACCTCTATTGAAATTGTGTTAACTAAAATAGAAACATTCTGTATATTCATTGTAACTCTCATATATTAGGAAAGCCCGATAAAATTCTAGATTATAGTTTAATATAGTAGGGGCTCGGTCCGTATACTATATTTTATTATTATCAAAAGAACGAATCGGAGACTAATCCTACGACAGGTTGTATATCGACAAGGTATATAAAAGAGTAGTTTATTTCATCCTCTCTTTCTCTTTTTCTTTCGAAGTAATGTAAATATACAAATAATATAAAGCAAAATTTTAATTCATGCTTTATCCCGACAAATATTGGAACATGTATGGCTATGCCTACTCCGTATGTCGTAACGGGAAAACATGAATATGCACTTTTGCTTGTAGAAAATAAATCATAAAAATATATTACTGGATGATATTTGAAAGTTCATTTGACAATATCTTGGCTTTATGTACATCTATGCCTACTAGCTGTTCATACGGATTATGAATTTTTAAATGTCAATTTATCCTATACTTTGAAAATTTGAGCTTCTAAATTTCATTTTGTGATATATCGGCCTCGCGTATGGCTATGTCAACCGACTGTTCGGTCACATCTTGATAATCTGGAAATCAACTTTTTATTGTCATGAAATTGATATTTATAAATTCGTCCAAATAATTTCTTGGCTATCGTATGGTCATGTTCGACAAGCCAATTAATTATTTCTTGAATTTTAAAATCAATTTTATTCTCACTGTTCAGCTTGGCCATGTCAGTATGGTGTATATATTATATACATATATCTATATACTATTTGTCTCAGTCATACTTTTATGTCCCAATCATCGCATTTTGTCCAAGTTATATTTCGCACGGGGCCCACACCGGTCTCAAGTGTCATATTTTGCACGGTGCCATTTTGTCGCAGTCATATTTCGCACGGGCCCACACCGGTCTCAAGTGTCATATTTTGCACGGGGCCCACACTGGTTCCATGTACCATCGGCACGGGCAAATACTAGTATATCTATATACTATATCTATTTATATTTATATATTTATATACTATATCCATATTTACATATACGCTGTCATTCCCGCATCCCCCTTGTCCCTGTTATAATAAAAAATAAAAACGAAGTTAAATAAATGAATCTCTTGATTTTGATCACCGGTGAATTAAGTAGGGTTTGTGATTTGAATCGAGAAACTAATTTGTGAATCGGGAGTTGTGTATCGGATTACTTATTATTTCCTTTGAGATTTCATAACTAAAAATAAAAAAAAGTAAAATGAATGAATCTTTTGATTTAGATCACCAGTGAATTAAGCAGTCTTTGTGATTTGAATTGGGAAAATAATTTGTGAATCAGGGGTTTTGTACTGGATCATTTATTATTTCCTTTGAGATTTCATAACAAAAAATAATAAATAAAATAAATAAATAAATCTCTTGATTTATATCACCGGTGAATTAAGTAGCCTTTGTGATTTGAATCAGAAAAATAATTTATGAATCAGGTGTTGTGTATCGGATCACTTATTATTTACTTTGAGATTTTATAACAAAAAATCAATTCAATAAATGAATATCTTGATTTAGATCACCGGTGAATTAAGTCGTGTTTGTGATTTGAATCGGAAAAATAATTTGTAATTTGACTTCTGTCGAAATACTTATTATTTTCTTGAAATTTTAAACAAAAAATCAAAAAGATATACCGAAACTCTGTGTGTTTTTCAATAAGAGAAAATCAAAAAAACAAACAAAGTTTTAAATTTATTTTAATTTCAATTCTTGTAAATAGACCATTTCATTTTTATTATCTCTTGGTCGAGAAATTTTTTAAATTGGTTAATAAAGGATGATTTAAAAAATGAAGTTCTGAAAGAACGATGTAGGGTGCCTAACACATTCCCTACTCGTAATAGTAAATCCCTGAACCCAGACTCTGGTATTCGCAGACCAAACCTTTCTAAAAACCGGTAACTTGGCACACCATAACTATATGCCAGGTGGTGACTCTGAAACAGATTAATAATAAAATACATATTGTTTCGGCAATGGCAAATTATTATTAAGTCTAACGTTTTAAAATAAAATCCAATTATCATTTTTCATTTTAAAAACACGTCGCATCAAAGCCAAGAAAAGATAGAGTGCGATCTCCCTCTGGGGAAGGCTGGAAAATTTTTGGGGCATGACAACTGCCTTTTGCCTCTGGACTTCTGGTCTTCCAGGAAGCTTTGATATGTTGGTTGATATTCGAGGAGCGATGTGGCATCTCTCCCCCCACAGCTCAGTAGGCCTAGGATCCGGCCCTCCGAAGCTCGACTCCTCAATTCTCGGGAGATCCGGGAAACATCTGCAAGAGGGAGCAAGTTACAAAAACAAAGTAGAGAGGTGAAGGCCACGATGAAGCACCGACCTGGGTTTCCCGGACTCGTGGGAACTTGTTAATGGTCCGCACCCTTTGGACCGAAGTCGTAATTTCTATATATCTTGATGTATATGTTGGTCCATTTCTTTGAGTACAGTAGATGCAAGAAGACATCCTCGTGGGGCTTGCACGCGGATAGGAAGTACCTTCCGGATGCTCGGCTCCTCGAAAGCAAAAATAGTCCCAGAAGATCTGCCATCTAAAGTCCACGTCGTCTTTCCGTCAAAGTGCCTGGACACAAGATCTATACGGAAGCTATTCACCGAGAGCTGACAAGCAGTTAGGCCGAAGGCGCACTGAAAAGACCACAGGAGCCGAGGAAGAGGGAACTTTAAGCCACCCTTAGTAATACCCATAAGGGGAATGGTTATATGGTCGCCCAAAAAGGTGACATCTGACCCCGTCATCGCAATGGCAATAGTTGACACAATCTCGTAACGACTATAAAACTCATCCATTCCTCTCCGTCCTCCGGAGAAAAAATCAAGATAGGGGCACCAGCGGCTGCCTCTAGATGGCCCTCCCGGACGGCCCAGCCACATATCCACATGGATACCCTCTACGAGCATCCCGTATAAGTCTAGACGGAGAAGAAGCTTCATCAGAAAAGTGAGAAACAGTTCGAGCTTGGTGACGCATCCAAGGATGTTCTAGCACTAGCACCATAGCAAGACCTTCGGTACCAGCGCTCAGTTCGAATATGGAATTGCCTGAGCTGGTCCCGAGAGTTGGTTTGGACCTCGGACCACTTCCCGACGAAGAATCAAGGGCAACCACCTGGACCATCTTTTACAGTTACGGGCCGAAGAATAGTGCAAAGACGGAGAAGACGGAGTGGGGATCTGCAAAAGACAAAAAGCCAAAGCACAAATGAGAGTTATGTCCCCTATTTATAAGATGGGAAATCAGGGACAACTATCTATCACATGGTATGGCAGACGAATATACCTCACACTAAAATCGATAAAAGTAGTTTGACCCACCAACCGGGAGATGACATGTGGTGGATAGAAGTTGGAAGGTCGTAGTTCAATAATTGCCACCCACCATACAGTAAATGCATTTCGACGACATGCAATGTACGACAGCATCGGTCAATCTTTTCCAATGAGTTGAAAAAGATCGAGGGGCTATTGTGGTAGCCGAACCCAGACTCGGTGGGTCGGGTTAATACTGCCGGACTACCCAGCCAATCTGGACCCCTCTTCGAGCATCTCGTGGATCAAGCCAGGGCCATCGGCCTTACGGAACTCTGGCTCAAATCTCACCTGCACGACCAAAGGATAGATTCGACGGATCATGCGGACCTTCGGCAACAGAATCAGTCTCTCTGAACATCCAAGGGAGCCAACTAGGGCCTTTGGCCTCATGGTGCTCTGGGCACTATAATTATGCATTCGGTCATAGCCAGGTGCAGCACGCAACACTTCTGTGACCGAATGAAATCTCTGGACAGCGAGATTTGTCAGTTGCCTAGCACTCCAGTCCTCTGGACCACGCGCCGATCATGGGGCGCTGTGATCTTTCCTTGTGGTATGGGTACAACTCTCGCCCTGATCGGATGCTCCGGTCCACCATCGGTAGTGACACCAAGCAAGGCATCTCATCCGACTACTTTCAGCCCAAGTCGTCTGTTGGGTGACCCGGCTCAGTAATTGCATTGGCCTAGTTGGCCCATCTGGTGCACCATTAGGGCTGACATCACCCGGGGGACTAGTGGCATGCGCAACACACATCAGCCTTGGCCTCCAAGTCAGGTCCTCCCTATAAATATCTCGTCAAGGTACTGTTCATGGGGCTGGTGATCCCACTCTCAGATTGCTCTTATTTCTAGTCTTTCCTCATTCGTACACTTACTGACTTAAGCATCGGAGGCCCCATCCGGCTGCTGCCGATAGGTGGGCACTCACCCTTGTTTTTCCAGAGCTATGCAGGAGGATCCCGTTCATATTTTGCAGGCTGGCCTCCATCTCGTCCCACGCCTGTGTCTGACACCCAGTTTGACGGACCGAGCACTACAGAAGACCCGAGCACCCGGGAAACAACCTCCACAGTTCCCGATAACTGTATCCTACCACAATACTCTGATATCGATAACATGACTTTGGAATAATCGTCATTACACGAGTTACCAGTAACCAGGTATACCACACTTTGGTTACCGATACCAATGTTTTTATAAAGAAAGGGTAACGATTAGGTTACTGATAACCATGTGGTTGTCTGGCCATGGTTATCGATAACTGATGGCACTACACATAATCCAACTTTACGACTTAAAATAGGTTTTGAACATGCCCGAAATGACATGGTTCAACCCTGAACATCGTATAACCTCAAATATAATTATAACGAATATAAAATAACTCAGAAGCAGTCCTGGAGGAAGTTAACCGTCTCGTCCAAGCAAAGGCCATCCGAGAGGTCTACTACCCAGAGTGGCTCTCCAACACTGTCGTGGTAAAAAGAAGAATGGGACTTGTAGGGTATGTGTTGACTTCACAAGCCTGAACAAGGCTTGTCCTAAAGACAACTTCCTTATGCCTAAGATCGACCAGCTGGTGGACTCTACAGCGGGATACAAGCGGATGAGCTTTCTAGTTGCATACCGAGGCTACCATCAGATCGCTATGTATGAGCCCGACCAAGAGAAGACGTCCTTCATCACACCATTGGGTATTTACTGCTACAAGGTAATGCCTTTTGGACTGCGCAACGCCGGAGCAACCTACTAGAGGCTGGCTACTCTCATGTTCAAAGATCTGTTGGGAAAGAGCATGGAGGTGTACATCGACAATATGGTGGTGAAGTCAAAAGAAGCAGACTCCCACTTGGACGATCTTCGACGCACATTCCAGGTGCTCCGAGAATACAAGTTGAAGCTGAATGCCTCGAA
>NMUG010009467.1:0-11267 GCA_002855965.1 Monotropa hypopitys | reverse complement strand
TCTGTCCGACTAAAAAATAGTCAAAATACTTTTAAATCAAAATTAAATTCCTTTATCCGTACTCCGAAGTGAAAGCTTGCAGTAGCTATCAGACTCGGATTAAAAGAATGTCTTATGACTTGGATCCGTCCGGAGCGTTTGACATTCTGTGGAATTTCCATATTTAAATAAACATTTTTATAAAACTCCTTTCGCGGTCGAAGCTCTGTCCGACTCGAAAGCTTAAATATTAATTTCACGATCGAAGCTCTGTCCGACCCAAGAAAACATAAATTTCGTTTTTCATCGTCGAAGCTCTGTCCGACTGAAAAATAGTTAAAATACTTTCAAAAATAAAAAACAAAGCTCCTCAAGTCCGTACTCTGAAGTGAAAGCTTGCAGTAGCTATCAGACTCGGATTAAAAGAATGCTTTATGACCCGGTTCATGCCGGATCATTTAATATTCTTTGGAACTTTTCAAACAAATTAAATAAAATAAAATAAATAAAAATTTTCTAAACTGGTCGAAGTTCTGTCCGACCGTAAAATACAAAAAGAAACTTTTCAAACACAGTCGGAATCCTGTCCGACTGTTGAAAAACATTTTCAGCCGAAGGTTCTGTCCGGCTCAAATTTATTTCCAAAACACAGTCGAAGCTCCGTCCGACTGTAGAAAATCATTTTCTGCCGAAGTTCTGTCCGGCTCAAAAAACACTTCTTTCTTAAATAAAAACCGGATCGAAAGGCTGTCCGGAATTCTATTCTACACCGGGCCGAAACCTGCCCGTCAACAACTATTACCCATTTTCTATTTAAATTTCAATTCATTTCATTCATTATCAGTAATAATCATTCATTTCTCCAGCCAAGAAAATAATTGATTTCGAAATTATGAAAAGATTTACTTTTGAAAATTGAAAGTACCGAAAGGGCAAGTGGGGTGCCTAACACCTTTCCCATTCGTAATTTAATCCCCGAACTTCGAATTTCTGGTTTGCAGACACCTTATCCAAATAAAAAGACATTTTATTCAGATAAAATGACATCTTTTAAATAATCAAAACAATGGTGACTTGGCACACCAAGAATAAAATGCCGAGTGGCGATTCTGTAAATTCCAAAATCGACGCACTCAGGCCATCACCCATTTTCAAAATAATCCCCATTTTCAAATAAATTCCATCAGCGCGGATTCTACCATCCCGGAAAACAACCCCCACGAGATGGGGGACGAGGGAAGGACGAGAAAATTTCCCGGCGCGACAGCTGGCGATTCTGCTGGGGACTTTGAGGATTTCGGCTTGCGAAACCTTTTTCAAAAATAAATCTTTTCCGGAATTTCGAAAATCAATCAATTCTTGGCTTATTATTACTGATTGCATCGTCTTTGTTTCTTTTCAGGGAAATTACAGGACGCGTTGCTAAAATACACAGGTTCTGCGCTTCTAAAAATGGCTACGCTGAAACTATTTATCTGCTTATCTTTTGCTTACTGATAAATTGCAAAAAGGATTTCCCCTCATTTTTTCAAAAAAAAAAACTTATTTACATTGCATAAGTACGTTTTCCATGCATCATTTGCATCATTACCTGTTTTGGGCGGAAGTCATTACCCCCAAAATAGATGTGTCCCTCTCAACCTTTCGGGGGGCCAACAGTAAGCCGCGTGACCCTAAAAAGTCCGTCGTGAAAATGAGGCACTCCAACCAAATCACCGACTCTACGATGGTACCCTCACGGGGCCAGAGGTCTGAAGATTTGGGAGCCATTAAACCTTATCAGCCAAACATATCCACATGCTGCATATAGTAAGCCAGTTATAGAGTCAAGCCAAAACCCTATTTACTGAATTTCCAAAAAAAATGCATCTTAGCGTCCTTAGGGATATTGGTCGAGATAAGACTATGGACTTGTCATTTTTCAAAAATCTCCCTATAAATTTACAAATCCGAGATCATCCTCCAGACTCCATGTCCGAGGCATATCTCGAATTTTAAATTTAAAAGTAAGTCCATGCGTCTCCAATCATCCCTAAAGGTCTTCTCTTACGCATATATCTGCTTAAATTCCATAAACCGTTAGCGTCTTTTAAAATATTTGTCATAATAAATTACGGATTCAGCATTATCTCCCAAGAATCTATAATTCAAGACCGTCCTCCAAACTCCATGTCCGAGGCGCGTCCTGAATTTTAAATCTCAAAGGAAGTCCGTAACATCTCCAATATTTCCGAAGATATCTCCTTGTATACTGATTCGAGCGTAGTGTTGCCATATAGGTACAAACATGGCTCATCTAGATTTTTCAAATCGAAGAATTACAAGATCCCTTGCTAGAGCAATGGCTGATGATCAGATTCCCCAAGAACTAGAGACCGTATCCATGGAGGAACATCTCCTCCTCCGCCAATCACTAGAAAACCTGCAGACTATGATGGAGACCCTGATGGCTCAGCGCTAGGCTCCACCTATTGTTCAAACAGTCGGGACTGACTCGTCATCTTCACAACCACTGCCACCCAATACTGGGGCAACATACGGCCAGGCGGCACCACAGCCCGCTCTATTCAATCTGGTCATATCCACAGGGAATCCCCAACAGCCCCCTACAGTTGTTACTCTGCCGGCACAACCGCAGAACATTCCCGTTCCTCATACTCTCCCATATGTCCAAGATGATCTCGAAAGTGACGAGATCCCAACAAAACGGGAAGACACACCGCTACTTCTGAAAGTCCAGCAACTAGAGGATGCATTCAAATCCCTCCGCAGACCCAACGCATATACTTCGACTAGCTTCGAAGATCTATGCTTTTATCCGGATATGGTTTTGCCGTCCAAGTTCAAGATCCCAGATTTTTCTAAATATAATGGAACCGGAGAACCCATGACGCATCTACGTCTTTATGCTGGGGCACTCTGCAGTTATCCCAATCCAGAAAAGATGATGATGCATTTATTTCATCACAGTTTAACCGGGGCCACCGCACAATGGTTTGCTCGCCTGGACCTCAAGCGCTTCCGTTCCTGGACAGATTTATCTCAGGAATTCGTACGCCAATACCGACACAACACAGAGATGGCCGTGGACCGTCTCTTTCTTATCCGCATGAAGCAGGAACCGGAGGAAACTTTCCGTAGATATGCCCTCCGATGGAAGAACCATGCATCTCAAGTCGACCCTCCTCTGGCCGAATCCGAGTATGTTCATTTGTTCGTACAGACGTGCGAAGGGATGTACTACGAAAAATTCTTCACCTCCATCGGGAGATCTTTTAACGAGATCATCCTACAGGGGGAGATGATCGAGGACGGTGTCAAGACCGGAAAAATACTCGATCCATATTCTAAGTCAGAGGATACTTCAGCATCATATGCCAAGAAGTCTCTCGGAAAAAAGGCCAAAGAGCCTGGAATTTTAGCAGTCACGCCGGGCCCGAAACCCAGCAATCAATTCTCTTTTCAACCGGGGTACCCAAGCTACCAACAACAACAACAGCAACCCTACTATCCACTACAGGGTGCATATCAGAACCCGCCACAGAGCGTATATCAGAACCCACCGAATCCATATCCAGGCCAAAACTTTCAGGGTTCAGCACCTCAAAATACATTTCCTACAAGTGCTCCGACATACCCAAGAAGAAATCCAAATAACCGAAATTTTACGCCATTGTCCATAACAATGACAGAAGTACTCCAGCGCCTCATGGCCTTGGGGCATCTAAACCCCGTTCATTTTCGACCACACCTAATCCTCCTGCTCCCCATCATCGAGCAGATCTCCAATGCTTATACCATTCTGGCCAAACCGGTCATGATACAGAAAATTGCTGGACGTTGAAATACAAGGTCCAAGACCTCATCGACTCTGGAACAATAAATTTGGAGGATGCTAAGCTGCCTCCCAATGTTACCACCAATCCACTCCCGAACCACTAGGAAAGGAAAGGATCTCTGAAGAATTCCCTCTCACTGTCATATCTCAGTGGGAAGAAAAAAAAACATTTTTATCAAAGGAAGAAGCAAATGTCTGGCGAACTACAAACCACCGCAATCAACCATCTGTCACAAAATCAAAATCTTTAGCATACAATCTGCCCTGCTCATCCAGGAGAACAACCACACAACCAGACGATATTCTCAATCTATCAAGCTCGCGTCTCATGGTAAACCGCGGCAAGTTAGTACATATTGTTTATCTTATGTTTCGTTTTCTTACGGAATGTTAATAAATTTTATGCCTGTATAATATATGATCTTCTATCTTGTCACATCTATATGTCAAGAAAAGTTTCGTATATTCCATTCATTTATCTTCTCTGCTAAAATGATAAATAAAGAGCAAATCAAAAATTTTTAAATCAAACATTCATCCTTTCAAGTTGGAAATGATCAAACAACTTTTAGCACATCGAGTGACAGCTTCAAAGGCAAATCGGATTAGGATCCGATCAGAAGCTAACAAATAGTAGAAAGAAATCCGTCAGAAAATCAGAAGGCTCCAAGCCCAAATTCTACAGAGATCCGTCTCGTATTCAGCAGCTACCAATTTACATTAGTCGTCATCGACTACTTCAGTCAAAAGCCAGAATTCGACCATCTACCGTTTACAAATGAATGGATCAGTAGAAGCAAAAACAAACATCATGCAGAACATCTGCAAAATGACAAACACATACCAGGGCTGGCATGAGAAGTTACCATTTACGCTCATGACCTATCAGACATCTACAAAAACTTCTACTGGGGCAATACCGTATTCCCTAGTCTCTGACTATGAAGCCATTCTCAATCCAGAAACACCAATCCTGTCACTCCATATCACGAGGGAGGTCGCAACGGAAGATACAAAATGGGAAGTTCTCCCCCAATTTCTCAAGGGCCCTTCATCGTGGCCAAAGTACTAGCATACGGAGCTGTCATCCTAGCAGAAATGGGTAGGCCCGAGCTCCCCCCTCCCTCTAAATTCTGATACGTTCAAGCTCTACTATGTCTGATCAGTAGCGGCTTTTCTAAAAATAATGATTCAATTTTAAATTCAATAAAGTCATCATCTTCTTATCAATTGATCCGGTGAAATTTGAGTGAAGTAGCATTTCCACTCTCTCTTTCGAGGCTTCAACAAACACTTCTCTTTCTCCTCTTATCTGAAAAGAGTGATGCAAAAAGAAAATTCTATCATCATCATGTTTATACGATGGTCAAAGACAAATCGCTACCCTTTTACACAAATAAGAAGGGGATTCTACAAAAGATCTCTGTCTATTTCTCTCTGAACTCTTCAGCCTCTCCTCATATCGGAAGTGCTCATATTCATTCAAAAATCATCGGAGCTTGGCCAAGAAGTTTGTGCCTTGTCGAAGTTAAAACACGAGTCATTTTCAAAAAAAATTATCATCAAAACCAGCATAGTTAAAACCTAAGGAGGAAAACTATGGCAACATCGGAAAAACCCTGCGTGGTTAAAACCTGAGAGGGAACCATGGCAAAACAAAGGGGGATTATAAATCCTGTGTAGTCAAAACCCATGAGGGGGCTACAGCAAAAATGGATCAATCCAGTACGGTTAAGACCCGAGAGGGAACCGTAGCAAGATCGGAACAAAAATCAAAGGCATCTAGCGTAACCATCACCCAAAAGGGAGTTACGGCAAAAATGGATAAAGAAAAAGCCAACAAAACACACACACACACACAAGATCGTTCTCCGGAACCAGCTAAACCATCAGAATATGTCCGAACAGTGGCAAAATCAGAATAGATGTCTGCACAACAATCGGCCTTCCGAAGAAACAATTTCTTTGAAGATTCAGTTCGACTTGTCCTAGCGGTTTGTCACTTCATGTGCTAAAAATTATAAAATCATTTTCAAAGAAAGGATGAATCTAGGTTTCCGCCTCCGATCTATCGGTGAGGCCTTACTCACAAAAATACTCAGGTTGATCAACTTAAATTGAGTATCAATCTCTCTTAGCAGAGAATCGTAAATGCCTATGAATATATTTTCTTATTTGATAAAGATTGCAAATAGTAGAAATGTATTCATACACGAAAATAATACATCGACATTCTATACGGAAAAATAAACATAGAATGCAAATATGCTAACTACTGCAGGTCTCTCCAAAAGAATGCATCAAGCAAGTCCAACAAAGCCTGGCAAACCACTATGTATCAAACAGTAATCACGGCACCAGTCTCAGTGCTTGATCGATCTACATCCGGCAAACAACGGGTCATCCAAAAAAATCATATGTAGCTGAACCATATCAGAATACCTCTGTCTCCAAATAAATGCTCCAGGGATGGCAGAAGCTAGACTATAAGCTATCATTATCCAGGAAGTAAATACCCCTCTCTTTGGACAAATTCCTCGAACATAGAAGTCAATTTATGAAGCCCGAAGCAGAAGATGCGCAGTGCCGGGATCCAGGGTCTAATCAAAGCAAGCAGATCGTTTGGGGCAATACACACAGTCAAGAGACTAGCAATCCCCATCAAACAGCTACTCAAACAAAGAATTCTTTACAAGAGTAAGGGAAACTTGTCAATTTCTAGTTTCAGACTAGAATGACTTCTTCAAAACAAAAAATAATTACCAAATTCAAAACTCAGTAACACCTTTCTACGGTTACTGGTTCAAATCCCAAAATTTTCAGTAACACCTTTCTACGGTTACTAATCTTAAATCTTAAATTACAGTAATACCTTCCTACGATCACTGTTTCAAAATCAAAGTCAAACTTTCAAAGATCAAATTCAAAATTTCAAAACTTTCAAAGTCCAAAATCATTATTTTGAAATCTCGAAGTTCACATTCAGATTCCAATCCCCAAATTTTCAAATCACAAAATATCAAAATCAAATTCACAGTAGCCTGCTCATGGTTGCTTTTTTTTTCAAAATACTAGTCTCGAATGGGCTACTCCGATCTTCTAACACTATAGTCCCGAAAGGGCTACTCTGATTTTCAAAAATTCTAGTTCCGAAAGGGCTACTCTGATATTTCAAAAACAATTCAAGTCCCGAAAGGGCTACTCTGATCTTTTAAAATTTTAGCTCCAAAAAGGCTACTCTGTTCTTTTAAAAATGCTAGTCCCGAAAGGGCTACTCCGATCTTTTACAAGTTCTAGTCCCGAAAGGGCTCACTTAAAATTAAAGTCCCGAAAGGGCTACTCTGATCTTTCAAAACATAGTCCCAATAAGGGCTACTCTGACCTCTCTAAAAAATTCTAGTCCCGAAAGGTCTACTCTGCTCTCTCTAAAAATGCTAAGTCCCGAAAGGACTATGCTGATCTTTCAAAATTCCAGACCCTCTAAGGGCTTCTCTGATCTTTTAAACATTATAGTCCCGAAAGGGCTACTCTGATCTCTCTGAAAAAAATTCTAGTTCCGAAAGGGCTACTCTGATCTCTCTCTCTGAAAATTTTAGTCCTAAAAGGGCTACTCTGATCTCTCTGATAATATAGTCCCGAAAGGGCTACTCTAATTTTTTTAAAATTCCAGACCCTCTAAGGGATGTTCTGATCTTTAAACAATTTAGTCCCGAGAGGGCTACTCTGATGCTCCAAAAAATTCAAGTCCTAAGAGGGTTACTCTGATCTTTTAAAATTTAGTCCCGAAAGGGCTACTCCGATCTTTTACAGATTCTAGTCCCAAAAGGGCTACTCTGGTTCACAAAAATTCTAGTCCCGAAGAGGCTATTCTGATTTTCAAAAATTCCAGTCCCTCTAAAGACTGCTCTGATCCTTAAAATTGCAAATCCTAAAGCGACATTTCTGTCTTTCAAAAAACATTTCCAGACCCTCTAAAGGTTTGCCCTGATCCCTAAATGTCGAGTCTCTCGTTCTCAAAATTCTAAACCTTTAAAAGACTGCTCTGATTTTCATCCCCATCTTGAAAAATTCAAAAATTTTGGTTCTTCGTCTGGAATCATCAGAAGTTCTCCAATATCAAAAATTAAAGTCTTAACAGTAGCCTGTCTGTGGTTACTTTTCTAAAATTCAAATTTCTCAGTAACCTGCCCATGGTTACTCTTCAAGTTACACCTTTCCAAGATTAATCGTTTCCCCGTCCGGATTCATAGAAAGTTTTTCAAAAATCAACTTCAAAGCCAAAATTCTCAGGATCGAACTACATTTGGTCTGATTACTTTCAAAGGATATGTAGGCAGCCACAGGGCACGACCATCATAAAAAGTCAAAACTCCGAAAATATATCTATGTTTGTATGCGTATATCTTTGTTATCACATGTATATCCAGTAGAAGACATTCTCTCTCTATCAGTACAGCAAATCAAGGCATGAAACTCGTCTGATCCAATCAAAGTACGAGATGACATCAAGATTTTGAGAAGAAAATATCCAAAAAAATCTCAAACTGCGATCCGCCGGTCCGAACCGCGACTTCGACGAGCTAGATCCACGCCATCGACAACTCAGAAAATTTTTCCGACTCCACCAGCAGATGACAAATTCCTCAGAGGAGCCGGAAAAAATCAGAAACAAAAGCCGTGACTCAAAATTTCACGCATCAATTTCTTTGTCTACCATTGTTGCGCAAAGTACACAAAGAGGGGCAGCTGTTGATACCCAAATTTTGACTCACCCTCCAACTTATGCGGAAATCAGCAAAAATATCTTTTCAGGGATTACTGTGCATATCCGGGATGTTCGGACTCCTCGTGAACAACACCGACGGTATCTAAAATTTCAGCAACAGTGGACGAGCAGTGATAAAGTGTTGAGGAACATTTATCTGTCTCAGAATTTTAATCCGACGCACCGGTCAAGAAAATTTCCGATGGATGGCACCGAAACCGCATCCGAAAAGGGCAGGATATCCGGGAACGAGCAAAATCCCGCATGCACAGTCAGAATTCTGTTGTCAGACGAAATATTAACATTAAATCATTTATCGAGAAGCAGGTACAAAAATTAAATCCGTCCGATTCAGATCCGGGATTTAATTACGGATGAACGTCAATCCGTTCGGTTTTCCCCGCAACTGACCAACAGTCTCGGAAACCAGTGAACGAATTTTGCACGGACCTTATCTTCAAAGTCTGGCATTCCCAACGGAGCAGATTTTTCGGAAGCTGAGCAGTCTAGAAGGTGCACCTACCGCTTCTCACTTTATTCACGGTACCGGCCTCCAATTGTCGGGATTTCTCGGGAACACACAGAATTCCCCACAAGCATCCGAATTTCCGTTTCTGAATGGAAAGTCGAAGACGTTCTGATTACAGAGAGGGCTGTGTAAAAATTGAATCCGTCCGATCCAGATTCGGGATTCAGTTAAGGGTAAACGACAATCCGTTCGGTTCTCCGTGCAGCTGACCAGCAACCTCGGAAATCAATGAACGAATTTTGCACGGATCTTATCTTCCAAATTTGGCATTCCTAGCGGAGCAGATATTTTAGAAGCTGAGCAGTCCTGAAGGTGCAACCCGCGCTTCTCTCTTTGTTTTAAGCAACGGAGCCGAATTTTAGGGACTTCCCGAAAAAATGTCCGGTTCAAGCCCGGGACATTTGCTATATTTCTGATCCAACTCAATGATAACAAATATCAAATTTAAATTGTCAAAGTCCAAGT
The DNA here is from genome assembly GCA_002855965.1 of Monotropa hypopitys. Classification (NCBI taxonomy): domain Eukaryota; kingdom Viridiplantae; phylum Streptophyta; class Magnoliopsida; order Ericales; family Ericaceae; genus Monotropa; species Monotropa hypopitys. Next base: position 1,691 of record NMUG010009467.1, on the reverse strand, counting down.
TCGTCAAGGGGCCGACCAAGCGCAAACATAAGCTTCGGACCAAGATTCAGAACTCTGGGATATTTTTTAATTTTTAAATGATTTAATATCATTTTTATTTAATTTTCCAAGGTGGATAATGTCAAACACGACCCTGGAAGCTTCCTAAATATCCCAGCCACCTCGCATGCCACGTGGCAGCCATCTGGGCTGATGAACCATAATGTCGCAACTATAGTTGCGACATTACTTGAATATAAAGGGGACATCCCCCTTCACCAAAAGAGCATTCCAAGAGCAAAAACCCTCCAAATTACTCCCAAAATTCGACAACCCTCAAAACCAAAAACCTCCGGGTCCTAACCCTAAACCATTTTTCACCGCATCTTTGCGAATTATCCAAACCCCTGTAGATTTTACACGGTAAAGACCGTTCTGATTTTATTATTCTTCGGAGACTCTTGGTATTCTTCTAATCTATAGTTCGGCATTAGTCGATCGGCCGCGTCTGACACTATGCCTTACTATATTTTAAAGAAGCTATCTTTAGAAGTTGTCTCCCGGAATTGTACAGATATAGCAATACAATTTGCTTTTATTTGTTAAATACTTGTCTTTACTGCTTTAAAAACCCATATCTGTTTAAAGAATTCGTTACTTTATGTCTTTCTCCTCGTTAGAATTCAGAACATGCTTGGCTATGCCGGCTCCGCTGTCGCAAACGATAAGAACATAAAAACGTCTTCGACTTAAAATATTCGCCGTCTAGATCGGAATATATCCAGCTCGGTTACATACAATATCTTATAAATTGTTGCCATCTAGCTCAGAATATATCCAGCTCGGTTATATACGTACTTGCCATCTAGCTCGGACTATATCCAGCTCGGTTTATATATACGATATCTTACACTCCTGTCCATACATATACAGCATATTCTATCTCTCTATAGCGATTAACTTTCGCATTCTTCAAAACACTTTCAAATAAAATTAAAATCTCTTTATCCGTACTCTATAGTGAAAGCTTGGAGTAGCTACTAGACTCGGATTAAAAGAATGCCTTGTGACTCGGCCTTGTCCGGAGCACTTGATATTCTGTGAGATTCTCCATTTTTCAAAATACAGTCGAAGCTCTGTCCGACTGAAAAATATCCAAAATACTTTTTAAATGAAAACCAAATTCCTTTATCCGTACTCCGAAGTGAAAGCTTGCAGTAGCTATTGGACTCGGATTAAAAGAATGTCTTATGACTCGGATCCGTCCGGAGCATTCAATATTCTGTGGAATTTTCACATTAAAAAAAAATAAAAATACTTTATAAAAATCCTTTCGCGGTCGAAGCTCTATCCGACTCGAAAGCATAAAAATCAATTTCACGGTCGAAGCTCTGTCCGACCCAAAAACCATTTTTTACAGTCGAAGCTCTGTCCGACTTAGAAATAGTCAAAATACTTTTAAATCAAAATTAAATTCCTTTATCCGTACTCCGAAGTGAAAGATTGCAGTAGCTATCAGACTCGGATTAAAAGAATGTCTTATGACTCGGATCCGTCCGGAGCGTTTGACATTCTGTGGAATTTCCATATTTAAATAAACGTTTTTATAAAAATCCTTTCACGGTCGAAGCTCTGTCCGACTCGAAAGCATAAAAATCAATTTCACGGTCGAAGCTCTGTCCGACCCAAAAACCATTTTTCACAGTCGAAGC
>NMUG010009466.1:0-11267 GCA_002855965.1 Monotropa hypopitys | reverse complement strand
TTATAGTAATAATTATTTTGAACTTGTCTTTATCTTAAAAAACTTAAATAACAATTTTTTAAAGGTTTAAAACTATTCAGTTCTAAAATATAGAACCAATTATTGGAGACCAAGTTCTATTTTAACACCAAAAATCACTTTTTGGTGCCAAAATATAACAATGGCTATAGCCATTTTGACTTTTGCATTGGAGTTGCTCTAAGAAGCGCAAGGATTCAAAAAAAATCGATATTATAATTTTCATTTTTAATATATTTTGAATAAAAATTAAAGATATGATTAAAAAATAATATAATACTCCTAACTAAATTTTGAATAAAAATTAAAGATATGATCGAAAAATAATAAAATACTCGTAACTATAGACACAAGTAAACATTATATTCGAAACATTACTCAAATAACAAAAATAATAGACAATCAATAAGTAATGACTCAAGTGTGATAAAATTGATACACTAAATAAATAAAATAAATACTTTATGAATATAAAACATAATTCAAAAAATAAAATATTATGATAAATGATAAAATATAATTAAAGTTATTATTAAAATATTAAGGCAAAATCTATATTATAATACACATCATTCTAATAGAGCTCACATATAACATATATAACTATTATTATACAATTTACACCGGTGTAGGGTCACATATAACTCTTATATACATATAAAGATATAGAGGGTCTTTGGATCCGTTTGTATATTGATTCAACGACCGTTCCTAATCTACAACAAACCATATCTACATATAAAGATATATTTTTTCCTTCATTACTGATTTCATGCCTAATTTCTTGCCACTCTCTCAAAGTTGATTTCAATTTGTTTCTTTCTCCCACGTCATAACCTCTCTCACAGCAAACCATATCTACATCAAACCATATTTTAGCCGAGCGATCCAATGACCCCTCCTCTCTCCATCGGTTTTCTTTACTGTAATCTTCTACCATTTAAATCCCTTTCCCGTTTAACTTTATGCATCCCTTACCAAATCCGTCTACTACCTTTAACCTATTTTAGTTGAGTGATCCAATGACCTCTCAGCCCAAGCTTCATCGCCCACTTCCATGGTCTACAATAAGAACAACATGAAGCCCGGTGGCGTATGATGAAGAACAACGTGAAGCTCGATCCCAATGACCTGTCTCACAGAGGTCGCGGCTGCCTGTCTAAGACCAGAAATTCGCCCTCACCTGACGAAGGCGAATGTGGATGCCGCCACGGAGGTTGTTCTTGCAGCACCGCCTCCCCTGCTGATGGGAACGCCGACGAGGGGGAGAGGACGCTCCCGAAGGATAAGCCCGATATTTCTGCTTCTCCAATAGAGTGCTACTTGAGGTTGTGCGATATTTCTGCTTCATTCTCTCTCATCCCTCTCTTCAAGCACGTGATAATTGTATATTCTTTGTATACAGAGAATGGAGGCTTCAGCTGTAACTGTAACACTCCAAAATTTGGAATATATATATATATATATATTTGAAATTGAAAGTGGAGTGTTAAATGGGTAAAGAGTATCTAAACAAGGGTGAAGTACAACTACTACATCAACTACCCTTCTCAATAATTGTTACAATATATGTTTTACGATGAAATGAAATACATATAAAGGATGTAAAAAGGGTTTTATAATATAACCATGTACAACAATACATCAACTAAAAGAGAAAGGGAAAATGGGATTTTATATGATAATCACGTACAACGTGGCCAACAGAAAATAAAAGAAGTACAGTACTGAAAAAGAGAGCAACCTACGGCCTACGGTCCACTATTTGGTCAAGCCTCAAGTCCTATGAAGGATCCCACAGCTACTCCAAGTCAAGGAGACAATGTTCTACAAAAGTACAGGGTCAGGCACCACCGCCTGGTAGAGATAATCTATCGTCTAACGTCTATAATATTGGGGTGAAGGTGTGTGATCATGCAAGGAATGAAATGTGACTTGTGCAATTGATCTCATTATATTATAAAACAGTAAGTTTCGTTTCAACATTTCATAACTGACTCATCATAGGGTAAAGGTAGTACAAGATTCAATAGTAAAAGAGTGTATAACCAACATTTTACAAAAGCTTGCCTAGACAAGGTCGAGAGGGAAATGTGTCCAAGTGTCGTAACCACGCTATATAAAAGACTCGTTTTCATTATACAAACATATTCTAATTCCCATTCGTTCTCAAGATTCACTTGTTACTTCAATTCTGTGCCTTATAGAATAATCAAGGCAAGTGTCAATCAACATATATGAGTTTTCGGTTAATTCTATTTAGAGGCTCGTCAACCACTAAACGTGTCATATATCTCGTATTCCCCAACACGTTGGGAGGGACCAGACAATCCCCCATTGCACAATGTTGTGGGTGCTAGACAAGCCACCCAAGGTACTCCCAGCTACCTGTATATACATATAGCCAACTCATTCCTTACCGTAGAAGCGGGTATCAAATTTATTTTAATTCATACTTCCATTCCGTGCGACCTAGGGCAAACAAACTCCTAGTCGACGTGTCATGCCAACATGTGACTTTCCTTTCATTATTTCTAAAACATTCCTTTTCTTCCCAAAACATTCCGTTCGTTCGCAAAACACATATTTTGTTGGATTCATTAGAAAAACGTGTTAAAGCAACGTTTAACCCACAATCACCTAAGAGTCTCCCCAACAAGCCATTTTCCCCAATTCGATGTTTATAAAATGACGACGATGAGTTTTCATAAAAATTGGGGCTTTTGAAATTAAACTCAGAATCGAACAATTAACTTCTTAGGGAGTTCGTAGAGACCCTAGACAATACTCATACGCGACCAATTGAAACGAATGATGACCCGGTAACACTATTTTGTGAATATACCAAATCGACGGATTTAATTAACAACACAAGGGAAATGTAAGAATACCACATCACAAACGAGAGGGATAAAAAACTCTACCTTAATCGGAACTCCAGTGACACTCGCCGGAAAACCTTGCCGAAAAACTTCATCGGAAAACCTCCATGACCGGAGTGAACCAAGTCCACTATCGTGAAGCTCTCAAGATACTCTACAACGTTAGAGAAGACTAAAATCTTAGACGAGCAACCAATAAAAACCTAGGGTTTTAGAGAGGGAGAGAAACTTACCGCGAATGGACAATCTATGCACATCACCGCGGAGAGGGGAACGATGTCGACGACATTAATACTCTGTGTTTTCGCCGATCCTCAACGGTTTGAGAGGGATGGAAGAGAGAAGGGAGAGAGCATTGAGAGAGGGAGGTAGAGAGAGAGAGAGAGCTAGGGTTCCAATTGGGGGAGAAGACCCCAAAAATTGGATCCAAGGCATATATAGGACCCCTAGTGAAAGTACCAAAATGCCCCTCATTAATTCTCCCCGCACAGTATTTTGGGCCTTCACGACCGGTTGACGGATTTGGCTCGACCGGTCGAGAGCAATAAAATGCTTCTCGGACTTATGTCGACCGGTCGACGACGGTATGGTGTACCGGTTGACACTGCCATTTTTGCACTGAATTGAAAGATTGATTTTCCAAGAGTATTTTGATCCTAACTTCTTCGTCCGGACTCCGATTGAGACGATTCAAGTTGCACTGGATTCGTAATCGAATTATCTACGATATCCATGAACAAGAAATCTTGATTTGAAGAATGGATCAAATCGAAGAATTTAAATGTGATTAAGGATATTCGATTTATTTAAACGAATGGAAATTTACTAAAATTTCTGGAGTGTGACAAACTACCCTCCTTATAAGAATTTCGTACTCGAAATTTCCAAGGTAAAAGAACCGAAATATGACGCCACGAGGAGAACAATAGCCGAAGAACGAACCACGTGGATTCCCACTGAAATCCGGCAACAACAACAAAAGAGGTTCCCAAACGCAACAATTCTGCCAAGAATAGCCAACAACAATTGCAAACCGAACACACCACCAAACTTTCTCAAAAGTGCAATAAACCAAAACAAGAAGAACACTTTACAACACAAGCGACGCCAAGATGGAACCGAAAACAAGTAAAAGGGATCATCATGAGAGAGTTAAGAAACTTCTGAGAAATGGTTCCCGTGCGCACAAACATTCCTAACGAGTATTTCCAAACAAGAAGTATGGTACGAGCGCCAACCCGCAAGAATATTGCCATGAAAAATTTCCATAAAAATCTAAAACGCACTACAACACCAAGTGGACATGCCTGGGAGACACCAAAGTGACGAAACGCTAAGGATACGATGGGACACGGTACGGACACACCAACACACGAAGGATACGCCGAGGACACACCAAGGATACGCCGATACGATACCGATACAATGCCAACACGCGGACATAATACGGATACTCCAATTTTTCCAACACGAAATTTATGAAAAATAGAAGAATGATTTTCAACGACTATAAGGATGTCTACAACGACCATATCACCACAAACACGTAAAACAATCCCGAATTTGGTTTCCAAACAAGATTGCGATAGTCCAACCGATACGAATGAGGATTTGAAAGCAAGACAAGCTACAAGGGATGGTCATACGATAACTGTACTACCCGAATCACCCCAAACAATCGCAATGCCACCAAAAGATGAACCCAATAATAGAAGTCTCACAAACTAACCTGCACACACCTAGCGCGGTACCAGAATGACTAAGAAGTTTGATTTGAAATGTGCTGGCCAGTCACCTTCTCAAAACAATCCTTCATGGTCATCCTTATACTATATTGTTTTCTGGATTTAAAATCGTACCTTAAATTGGTTTTCACGTATTGAATTCATTCTCGAACTTGTTTCCATCTTAAGAATATGGTCCCCGGATGCCTTTGTACCCTTATACATCATTTGACTTGAGTTTAGAACGTTTCGGGGTGGTTCAGAACCCTTGTTTTAGTCATTTTTTCTGAGTTTGGTGCAGTTGCACCAGTGCAGTGTAGGTGTGCACCGGTGCAGGGAGGTTGTTAGTGCTACTGTTCAAGTTCTGGAGCAGTTGCATCAGTGCAGCTGTTATGTGCACCGATGTAGAGAAGTTTTGACGCTACTGCATAAAATGTTGGAACAGTTGCACCGGTGCAGCTTTTATGTTCACCGGTGTAGGTTGTGTTGAGAACCTACTGCTCGATTATTTAAGCAGTTGAATCGGTGCAGCCAAGGCTTGCACCGATGCAGAGTGGATTTGCATCGGTGTAGCATTGTTATGCACTGGTGCAAAGTCTGTCTAGCAGACCTCATTAAGGGCAGTTTGGTCTTTCTGTCTTGGGGGCTATATATATCATATTGAGCCTGATTTTCTTCATTCCCACTCTTCTTCTACCTCCCTCTAACCCTATTCTCTCAACCTCTCTCTACCTCCATTGTTGTCCAAGCTTAGAGATTGAAAACCAAGACTCTGGGAAGCTCAAATCAAGAAATCCAAAGCATAAACATTGTTCCTTCCTAGTGAGGAGATCTATGCGTGAAGCCCCGTAGTCTTGGCACATGTCAAGGTTTCGAAGTCTAGGGTTTCTCAAGCTTCACTAAGGTAGGAGATTTCAGTGGCTATACATGTTTTTAGTTGTGCTCTCTCTTCTCCTTGTTGAATTTTATGCATATTGATATTGATTTTTGTGGGTATGCTATGTGAGGATTTTAACCTAGGGTTTGTGGTCATGCAATGAAATTAATGGGTGTAATGGACTCCCTAGTGTCATAGCTAACCATTAATGAGTTCAATTTTGTATTGCGAACCCTCGTGTAAAAAGTCCTAAAATCATAGTACTTTAATTTTGGGAATTTGGGGGTTTCAGTTCTAAGGGGGTGGAATAGTTAAATTGTAGTTCCGCACGTGAAATTAAGTATGCTTGATTGTTAATGAGTGGGTTTGGGGCATATGCCATGATCAATGAAAATTGAACGAATTGTGATTACCTTATGAAATTACTAAGCCCTTTGTACGATGTGAATGCTTTGACGAATACATACGAAAATGACACCTCTTGTATCAATAGATTAAATTGAATGTATCCATGTAGTTCCGGAATGTTGCAAATGAAACAAATATTACTCACATTCGCGTGGGTCAGAATGGTGAGAGGTGACTATCCTCATGTCATTAAAGTATTGTCGCATCCGTATGGCTCGGGATGGCGTGTAAACAATACCGATAGGGAAACATTATAAATGGTCGAAAATGGGCTTGGCTAGGTGGTTTCCAGAGTGGTCGCTCTACCCGCGACATTATGCACAATGGGGGTTGTGTAGCCCTCCCAACGTACTTGGGGAATAACAGAGGGGTAAGGTCGGTGAGTTGACGAGCTACCACCTTAAATCCACCCTATCAATGACTTTATGACATATTGGGATCGCCTTGGAGGGACTTGGCTTGATGCTCCTTGGCACATCCATCATTGAATGAAGTCAATAAGGGGATGGCAAAAACCAGTCGCAACATTCAAAGATGGAAACAAGAATCAAGAAGATTTCCCAAACAACGTATAGCTTCCGCAATTGCCAACAAGTACCAACGAGAAACACGAGAAGTCAATCCGCACACCACCAAAGAACAAGGAATCCTAGCGATGACTAGGATACAGCACAAGCGCACGCGATAACATTTCCAATAATGATGGTAGAGACCATCAATCAAGCACATTGATCCAAGAGTGTCTACGAGTCAAAAAGCAACCAAAGAACGTCATCTACTCACCGATCCCGCAAAAGTTAAACAAGAAGGAATTGAACATGTCGAGAAAGAGAGACACTTTGCCAACCACATTCCACAACCAAGACAAAGCGAAAGAATTACCCAAGCCATGATTCACCTACTATAACCTCATACCCAAATGAGAAAACAATTCTAACTCTCGTCTCCAAGTCCTAAGCAAACACATCTTACTTCAGTTCATAAACTAATTTATTCCTCTCTTCCAAAACAATGACTTCAAGTCAAATTCACATCCCAAACTCTAAGTCACTGTCCAAGGTCACTACACTTCTATCTCTTAACCCAAAGTCATTTCCCCTTCCACGTTACTATCCAACAAGGCAAGAAACCCCAATGTCACACACGCACTATCACTCCAAAACATCAAGAGAGAACTAAAATCCTCAAACTGCTTTCCCAGCTCATAGCACAATTACAACTCATCGAGCAAACACCAAGGCATCCTGAAAGTAGGTCTAACACCCAAATCACACAACAAGCCCAATTGACCAATCGAGACAATTCTAACACAAGGCTATCTCATAAGTCGTTCAATGAGTCCAATGACCACATAACCGAATACCCAAATAGTCAAATAACCAAGGAACAACTAACCATTGTGGACCCACACAACTTACCCCTTTCCGAATGGCCCCAAATCACAACTTAGTACTACCACACGAATAAGATACCATACTCAAATTCCTTCATCCTTCTCTCTCAACCAAGAAGAAACTGCAATCATAAGGCACCAAGTCCAACACAAATTCTCATGTATCCTCAAATCACAATTCTAGATCAACTCTTGTATCAAACAAACGTAGTTTACTATCATCACTAACCATTTAGCACAAATTCGCAAGGAGAACCTACTAACCCAAGAGCACTTCACATTCCAAGTGAACTACACATAATCTCTGCCATGAAAAAGCCTTACCATACCGAGATATTCCCACTTACCACGAAGGTCACAATCGCTAGACCACAAAGTGCTAACACATCAAGGAGCAACTACTAATCACAATCCCACAAGCAAGGTCATTCTGAGATTCCACAACTTATACAAGGAATGGGATATGATAGGGAGACTAAATCAATCCCAAAAGTACAAACGACAAGCTCCAACAATCAATGCCATAAGGCAAAATAAAATTCAAGGCTCAATCGCAAAAGCACTACAACTTCGCAGTCGCAAAAACAACTATCAAACAGGTCACCAAGAGGAGAGACATCACTCTTACAAGAAGGAGACAACAACAACCTCGTCTAAGATCAAAAGGAGAAAATCAAGGAACAATCATTCAACCATACGCAATATCATGATCCTCACTAGAAGGGCAAAGGAGAACCAAATCAACTGACCACCACAAAGTTTGTCGTTCGCCACCAAAGATAGGCATCAAAAGTCGCGATGACAACAAGGAGGATCCATTTCCTACAAGGGGACAGGCTCGACATGCCACTGCTACAGCCACCAACGATCGATATCGAGGAATAAGGTGCCAAACTATCACCAAAGTCAACGAAGGAACTCATTTACACTCTAAGAACAAGGAATCTCGAAACAGTTCACTAAGCTAGAGTAGGAATCACCACTACCATCAAGAGGATACAACCAGAAGAAATAAGTCCAACACCCATAAGATCCTCTAACAATTGCCAAGACAGGCTCAAAAATCACCACAATAAAAGTATGAATTTGCTCAAAATTCCGAAGCAACAACAACAAGACCAACTCGAGGAGTAGACATCACCATTTCCCAAACCATCTTATTGATTCGAGTTATAAAAACTTGTTGTTTTATAAGATCTATGCAATGCACACACATTCAATGCCTAGATAAACATACCATGCACCCTAAATGCAATCCCTTAGAGCTACGCAAAAGAAACAGTGCACTCATTGAGACTAAAAGTCTCCCCCAAAGTCCTAGGTAAATCGGAATGAGTGCTCTGATACCAACTGTAACACTCCCAAATTCTGAATCATATTTTTTTGAAATAGAAATAAGGAGTGTTAATGGGTAAAGAGTATCAATGCGGAAGGTCAAACACTAATATCCATAGTACACTACCCACCACACTAATTTTTGTAATGCCTGCCTTTACTGAAATAAAGTATAATTGAAAGAGGCAAACAGGGTTTTATAATACAACCCTGTACAAACAGTGCCCCAAGAAAAGAAAGGCCAAATAGAATTTTATAAGACAATCTTGTACAAGGTGGCCAACAGAAAAGTAAAAGAACTATATATCACTAAAAAGGAGAACAACCTATCAAACTACAGTTCGGTCCAGCCTCGAGCACAGTGAAGGATCCAACAGCTACTCCAAGTTATGGAGAAAAGGTCCTATAAAAGTAGAGGGTCAGACACCACTGCCTGGTAGAGATAATCCATCTCCAAATGTCTATAATATTGGGGTGAAAGTGTGTTCTCATATAAGGAATATAGTGTGACTAATGCAATGGATCTAAAACCCTTTAAAACCAACAACTGTATTTATCTTTCCAAAGACTCAAGAATAAAGAGCGTATAACTAACATCTTTCAAAAGTTGCCTAGACAAGGCCAAAAGAGGAATTATGTCCAAGTGTCGCAACCACACTAAGTAAAAAACTCATTTTCCGTTATTCAAATGTGTTCCAAGTGTTCCAAATTCTCATTTAACTCCAAGCTTTACTTGTATTTCAATTCCGCACCTTTTAGAACAATAAGGGAAATTATCATATAATATTGAGTTTCGGCAAGTTCTAATGTCATCCATTCATTTCAATCATACCTACCACAATATCCGATGGTAGATTTCATTATACAATTTAAAAAAGTTTAGGCTATTTCCGAGATAGTCGTTCATCAACAAACTAACCGGTATTTTCAAACATTTGCCAACTCGTTGGGAGGGTCCTGCAAACCCTCATTATACAATGTCATGAGTGCTCTAAGTAGCCACTCAAGGTACCCCAGCTATCTGGATAGGCTAGCCAACTCAATTTCCTCATATAGAGTTAAGTGTTACATTTTCATTACTTCATTCATTTGTTTCGTGCGTCCTAGGGCAAACAACCTCCTAGTCGACTTGCCCACTAAAAATGTGACTTTCCTTCCATTATTTACAAAACATTTCTATTTTATTCCCAAAATATGTCGTTCGTTCACAAAATCGTTCCTTTGTTCAATTCATTAATAAAATGTGTCAAAACAACGTTTAACCCACCAACACCTGCAGGAATCCTAACACAAGCCATTTACCCCAATTTATCTTTATAAAATGACGACGACTCATTTTACCACAAGATTGGGACTTTTCAAAATTGAACTTCAAATCGAACAATTAACATCCTAGGGAGTATATCGAGACCCTAGACAATACATATATGCGACCAATTTGAGTGAACGATGACCCATTAACACTAATCGTGTGAACATACTAAATCAACGGATTTTTCATAAAACAATTAAGGAGGACTTAAGGAAGCCAACATCACAAACGAGAGGGATAGAAAACTCTACCTCGGTCGGAGCTCCGGTGACACTTGCCGGAAAACCTTGCTGGAAAACTTCACCGAAAAACCTCCATTGCTGCTGGGAGTCAAACTCGCCACAACAAAGCCCTTATAATGATACACCTAATGAGCAACCAATATACATACACTAGAGAGAGAGATACAAAACCTAGGATTTTAATAGAGGGAGAACAACTCACCGATCTATGCATATCACCACAGAGAGGAGAGCAAGGCCGACGACATTAATACTCTGCATTTCGTCCGAAACGCAATGGATGGAGAGCTATGGAGGAGAGAAAGGAGAGAGAACTGAGAGGGAGGTAGAGAGACAGAGAGTGAATTTAGGGTTAGAAATGGGGAAGAAGACCCCATAATTTGGGCCAAGGGTATATATAGGACCCCTAGATGAAATGACATTTTTGCCCTTAAAGAAGCTGTCCGAACAGCAATTGCACCGGTGCACCCAAAACCTGCATCAGTGCAACCTCTCCCAAACTATGCCAAACGATAGACCTACACAGGTGCAAGCATTAGCTGTACCGATACAACCCTACTACAAAATAGACCAAAGGATTCTTACATCAGTTGTGCACCGATGCAAAGGGACCTGCATCGGTGCACTAAGAACCTGCACCGATGCAGCTGGTTTCCAAAACCAACAGAGACTGCCCGCATTGGTGTTACACCGATGCAACACCTAGAAACATGCTGCACGGGTGCAACAAAAACCTGAACTGATGCAAACTTGAACAAGAGGAAAAATAAAGTGCCAAGGCCCTCTCGGGCCACCTTGAGATGCACCGAAACGATAAGAATAGGTTCAATGGGATTCCCAAGTGATATATTCACACTCGATACGATGAAACATATATATTTCATACCCAAGGACCTATTTAAGCCAAAATTCTAAACTATATAATTTCTAAAACGGACATAAATTGTATTAAAATTTATAGAGTGTGACATCAGCAATTTTGACACGATTTTAAATCAATGACTGTCAAGTGGTTTTTTTGGATCAAATATATTAATTGGGTTTTTCTAGGATCAATTTTTCTTAGGATCAATTTT
>NMUG010009465.1:0-11268 GCA_002855965.1 Monotropa hypopitys | reverse complement strand
TTGTATTTTATGTTCTTCTACACTTTGTAATCTTTTTGTATCATTGTACCATAATAGTGAATCTTATTTCACTTGTTCAATGTCCTGTGGATTAATAATGTGGATAGTGAGTTGTCTCTTATAATTATTATTTGTTTTAAAAAATGATTTGAAAATTCTGGGTTGTTACAATTGGTATCAGAGCTTCCGGTTCGAATACCTTGGAACCGTTGGGAGACACTTAGTCTTATTGGGTTCTGCATGCGTATTCCATGAACCATCTGTGGTATGTGCATATTGTGCATCTCTTGGTATCGTATTCGTGTGTCTTGTTTCTCCTCCATAGATGTTGAGTTCCTCCATTCCATTGGAGTCGAGTATCTCGTATCGGTGATGGTTTAGATCTCAGTTCCTTCTTGTAGTTGTCCTTGTATTGTATCATTTTCTAATGTCTTAGTATCTGATTGCGTTCCTTTCCTTTTGTGAGCTAGATCGATGGCTGCTAGGCATGCTGTTGGTCTTGGCAAAGCCAATCGAGGCAGAGTCCATCAGGTTGATTTTGTAGAGGATCCATCTCTTAGAGGAAAAGTTCTCATGGTTCCTGGTCAGATTGCTTGGGAATTGGCAGAAGCCATAGCTGAGGCAAACATGGTTGCAGGTTCTCCTAGTGATGATAGGAGGAGTAGAACCATCAAGACAATGAAGCAGTTTTGTAGCATGGATCCACCTTGGTTCAATGGTAAAAATGATCCTCTCAAGCAAATCGTTGGCTTTTAGGAGTTCGCTAGATCCTTGATACCTTAGAAATCTTCAAAGATGGCTTGAGAATCTCTTTTGCCACTTGCCAACTCATTGGTGAAGCAAATGAGTGGTGGAGTTCCATTCTCGAGGCAAGGAGAGATGCCAGAAGAATGGCAGTGTTAGGTGGTCAGCTAGTGAATGTCAACCCTTTAGAGGGTATGACTTAGGTGCAGTTTGAATCTATTTTTGAGAATCAGTATTTTCTCGTGTCTTATCATGATCAGCTTCGGGAGAAGTTTGAGAAGTTGGAGCAAGGTGACATGTCAGTGTCCCAGTATGCCATCAAATTTCAAGCACTGTCTCGTTTTTCAACTGATTTGGTGAGTTCTAACGATAGAAAGTGTCGCAGATTTGAGAAAGGTCTCCATTCATTCATTAAATGGCTAGTGATAAGTCAAAGGATTCGTGATTTTTTCAGCATCGTGGAGTGTGCTAGGGTGATCGAGCCTAGTAAGGAGCTAGAGAAGACCTCTAGTGAAGTGAATGTTTGGGAGCCACATCATTAGTATGTGATAACTAGTTCTTCATCTGGAAGTCATAGCAAGAAAATAAGTAGGGAGTTCTCCAATCTTTCTCGTGAGTCCTTTGGGTTGGCACCATTTATGGTGCAAAGTGTGCATGGATCATCTCCAGTGGGCCAAGTAATTTGCCATAGGTGCAATGAGCCTGGTCACTACCATTCTGAGTGTCCTTTTAACACTTGCTTTCATTGTGGTCGATCAGGGCATATGGCAAGGCATTTTCCTCAGAGGATAGAAGTCCAAGAAGAGTTAGAGCCAGTACAATAGGTTGGTGTTGTATGCGATCGTATTCACCAGAAGAATCCCCAGTATTCATCTTATTCTCGTGGATATTCTTCTAGTAGGGGTCCCCAGTTCAGTTGTGGAGCAGCTTCTTCCACTCCAGTTCATCGTCCAGTTCAACAGGATGGACATATGGATCGTTCTATGACTTGTGGCTGAGTTTATATGCTACCTTTTGTTAATCCTCGACCCTCAGATCCTCGTCCTTCCGGATCTTAGTTTGAAAAGTTCTTTATTATTGTTCTTGTTTGGGAATTGTATTTCCTTATGAAGTTGTTTCTTGTTTGTATCTTATGGGAATTGCATTGTGGATTATGGATACACCCTCATATTTTATTGTTGAACTCCTGTCTTATGGTTAAATTTCTGTCTTATGGTTTTCTTTGGAATGTTTTGTACCCTTGTTGAGCCCTTCCCTCGTTATGTTTTTCCTTTTGATTTGAATGTGGGAAATCTTTGCTATTGTAAATCCATATTGAGGCGAGGAAATTGATTCCGGTAATTCTACCTTCTATTATAGGTTCGCATCGAATCGAATGTGGTTTCAATTGTCATAGAAGGATTGTTGACCAAATGGTCACAAGTTTTTCGAATCATATAAAGTTGGGTACTAATTGCATATTGTGGTCTAGATTTGGTGTGTGTTGATGATATGCCATATTGTTTGGGATAACATCATTACATTTTGGTATGTGTGGGTGTTCCTTTGGTGACATGATATATGTTTGACATGGGTGGATTGGTTTGAGAAGAGCTACCGGCCTAGACATCTCAAAACAAATCACTAAGGTCATACGATTATCGCAATAGGACGTATGTGTGGTGTTGAGTATTTGTTGCGCATTGTGGGCCATGTCTATGTATTATATCTTTTTATAATGAAGCATTGGGTTATTGGCTCGTTGGTGTATGAAATTATCATTTCCTCCTGTCATATCCGGAAAATTTAATTGTTTTCCATCTGTTTCAAAAAAATAATATTGATCAATTAAATCTTTTTTTGGGATTTAATTTTTAATCGTTCAGTTCCCCACGGCTCATATTTTAATTTACCGACCCTGTCTGAGTGAGGCAAGTCTTGGTTTGTGAGGTTTTGTGTTTTGAGCGCGGGCAAGTCATTGTGGTAGAATTCGGGTTTCGTATGGATCGTCGGGGGTTGTTCGCGAACCTTGTAAAGCATTTTAACTCTTTTTAAATTAAATGCTTTTAATTGTTAAATAAAATCAAAAAAAGGGCAAATACAAGTCAGGAGTTTAGAACTCCCCGTATATCTTCCCCTTGTCTTCCCCGACTCCCCCTGCGCGTAACCCCCCTCCCCTACAACCCTAGCCGCCACACTCCTCACCTCCCCTCTTCCCTCCAGCCACCGGCGCCCCTCTCCCGATTCCGACCTCCCTCCATCTCCAGCGAATGCTCTCTCCCTCCCCTCCCTTATCTCGTGAGATTTTCCCCCCTCCTCCTCCCTTCTGCGCGCGACCGACAGCCCTCTCGACCCTCTCCTCTCCCACTTCGGACAGCTTTCCCTCTCCCCTCCCTCTCCTCTTTCGGCATCCTCCCTCCTCCCTCCCTCTCTCTCTGCGCGCACCACCTCTATGGTGGCGCGATGGTTGGCAGGCTGCGGTGGTGATGGCGCTGTGTGTGAGTAGTGGTGGGTTGGTGGCTCCGAGTGGTGGCGTAAGATGGTGGTAGTGGTGGTGGTGTGCAATGTGGTGGCAGCGAGGGTTTGACGCGAAGGTGATGTGGATCTGCATGCCTTGCTCGACGGCGGCAGTGGGCGTCAAAGCGCGACGAGGTACAGTGAAGGATGAGCGAGCAATGTCGCGCGACGATTGAGCAACGCATTAGTGGGTAAGTCTCTGTTACTCCTCTTTCAGTGTTCTAGTTCGTTTGTTGTTCGATATTTGACTGTTGGTCAGATTTTAGGTGTCAGCCTTAGCGAGCAATGAAAATCAGTGGCGCGCGACGTTCGAGGCCTTGGCCACCGCTTGTGGTCGCTTCGGCAGGTATACCTCGCTTCCTATTTAATTGTCGTTCAGTTGTAATCAGTAATTTATATTAGTAGGAGGTGTGAAATTGGGTTTCTGCTCGTTGTTGTTGTTGTTGGCGCCTTAGTGCGGTTCTCCTGTTTTGAGCAGGTTCATGCCCAAATTTCTAGCAAATCACCTGTCGCAATCGTTTCAGAAATGCCACTCGAGGTAGAGTTTTCTATCCCTTTCGTTTGTCCTTTTGGCGTTGTACTTCCTTGTCTTTCTTTTTTATAAAATTCCGTCAAGTTCATTATGTTCGCAAAAATTGGTATCAAAGTGTTGTCGTTCACAAAAGTTGGTCGCGTTGAGTTTTGTCTAGGGTCGTTGCATTCTCCCTAGGTCGTTGGTTGGTCGATTTCTAGTTCGATTGTGAAAAACCCCAATTTTTGTGAAAAATCTATCGTTGTCGTTTTATGAAATCAAATTGGGGGTACTTGGCTTGTTTTGGACACTCTCGGATGGTTTGTGGGTCAAATGGTATTTTTACACATTTTGTGGAAAATCGAACTAGTGGAATGTTTTGTGAAAAAATAACATGTTTTGTGAAACGAACGGAAATGTTTTGGAAATGGATGTTTTGTGAATAAACGGATTTGGTTTGGAAAGAACGGAATAAAAGTCACATTTTTGGTTGATACATTGACTAGGAGGTTGGTTGCCCTATGTCACGCGGAATGATGGTACGAAATGATAAAATGTGACACATGGCTCCTTACAAGGATTGGATAGTTGGAAATTGTTGTTGGATTTGTATAGTGGGCTTGGCCCACCGACTCTTCGAAGGAATGAGGATTTTCAAGTGCTTTTGATTCAGGTTGAGGCCTTGGGATGTATCGAAAGGGGTCTCCCATGACATTGCACAATGGGGGTAGTACTAAACCCTCCCGACGGACGGGGAATTGAGGAATATACGTGTAGAGGTTGATCCCCTCTATGACGGAATGGCTAAGCACTATTGAGAATACCTGATGGTTTGATATTTGCCTTGCTCCTACTAGAAGACATGGAAGTGGAATACACGTGACACTTGGAACAAAATGGGAATTGGAAGACGTTTGAAATACGAAAATGAGTCTTTTACTTAGAGTGAGTTGACACTTGACACATTTTCCTGTTGGCCTTGTCTAGGTAGTTTCTTTTAGAAAAGATCAGTTACGAGTGCTCTTCTCCCGAGTCTTGGTTAGACACAGTGTTTTACTACTTTTCTTTACTATGAGTCAGATATGGAATTTTGAAAGAAAAGGAAATGTTTTAAAGTAATGAGATCCATTGCATTGCATATTTACATTCCTTGCACTGTCACTCACGTGCATCCTAATAGTATAGACGGTAGGAGATGGATTATCTCTACCAGGCAGTCGTGCCTGACCCTCTACTTTTGTAGGATTTACCCCTTGGAGTTGGAGCCGATGGATCATTCGCAGGACTTGAGGCCGGACCGGACTGTAGTGATAGGTCGCCTTTACTTTTCAGTTTCTGTACTTTCTTTGGCTTACTGTTGGCCGCGTTGTACATGATTATCTTATAAAATCCTATTTTGGCCTTTCTCTTTTATTTGGGGCACTGTTGTACATGGTTATGTTATAAAACCCTTTTTGCCTCTTTTCAGTTGTACTTCATTTCATAGCAAGCATGTGTTGTAAATAGTAGTGTAATGTGTGTGTGTGTGGTAGTTAGTATCTTTCTCACTTGTTTGGATACTCGTTACCTACAATTAACACTTCTTAAAAAAAATATGTCTCAAATTTTGGGTGTGTTACAGTTGGTATTAGAGCGCTCGTTCCGATTTACCTAGGTCTTTGGGTGAGACTTTAGTCTCAATGAGCGCACCATTTCTTTTGTGTAGTTCTGAGGGATTGCATTTAGGGTGCATGGCATGTGTATCTAGGCATTGAATGTATGTGCATTGCATGGATCTCATTAAAACAACAAGTTTTTATAACTCGAAATAACAAAATGGTTTGGAAATTCGTGATGTCTACTCCTTCGAGTTGGTCTTATTGTTGTTCTTTTAGGATTTTGAGTAAAATCCTATCTCTGTTGAGGTGACTTTCGGGCCTGTTTGGCATTGTTAGAGGATCCTGTCGAAGTTGGATGTGTGTGTTCCTGTTACATCCTCTTGTTGGTAGTGTTGTCACCTATTCTATCGTGGTGAACCGTTTCGAGTTCCTAGTTCTTAGAGCGCGAATGAGTTCCTTCATTGGCTCTTGTGACGATTTGGATTCTTGTTACTCAATATCGGTCGTTGGTGGTTGTAATTATGGCTTGTCGAGCCTATCCCTTTGTAGGAAGCGAATCCTTGTCGTAGTCGTCGTGGCTTTTGAGCCTATCTCTTGCAGCGGATGTTGGACTTTGTGACGGTTTGTTGATGGATTCTCGTTTGCTCTCCTAGTGATAATGAGGATTCTGCGTGCGATTGGATAATCATTTCTTGAGTTCCTCCTCTTAATCTTGGTCGAAGTCGTTGTTGACTGCTTCTTGTCAGAGTGATGTGGTTCCTCTCGACGTTAGTGATTGGATAATCGTTCTTTGCGGCTGAAAAACAAATGGTGGTGCTCTTACGAGTGAGCCTTGAATTCTATTTCTCTACTGGACGTTGATCTTTGGGGTTTTTCGTTTGCCCTGTTGGCTTCGAATGTTTCTTGGTGGTCGAGTTTTGACTCCCATTCTAGTTGCATGGTTGGCTTCTTATTTAGTAGCCTGGTTGTTGATGGCTGTTCGCTCTTGGGATTGATTTGATCTCCCTGTCTTGTTTCGTTTCTTGTATAAGTTGTGGAATCTCGGAATGACCTTACTTGTGGGATTGCAACTAGTGGTTGCTCTTGGTGTGTTAGCACTTGATTGTATAGTGGTTGTGACTTCTTTAGGAAGTAAGGATGTCTCAGTGTAGTAAGGCATTGTAGTAACAGAGATTATGTGTGATTCACTTGGGATGTGAAATGTCCTTGGGATAGTAAGTTCTTTTTCGGATTAGTGCTAGTGGTTGATGTAAATTGTGTTATACCCTTTCTCGAGGTGAGAGTTGAGTTTGGCTTGTGGTTTCAGGTTCTTTGAGGATTTGTGTTATACTTATTGCCTTGTAGTTGCAGTACTTCTTGGTTGATTGAAAAGAACGAAAGAGTTTAAGTGTGGTATCTTGTTCTTGTGGTAGCCCTAAGTTGTGACTTGAAGTCTTTCGAGATGGACGGAGTTGTGTAGGTCCACTGATGGTTAGGTGGTTACTTGATCATTTGGGTATTTGGTTAGCCAGTTGTGTCAGTGATTGAGTTGTCATTGTTGTCGTTGTGTTATGAACTGGGAAAGTGATTTGAGGATTTTAGTTCTCTCTTGATGTTTTGGAGTGATAGCGTGTGTGTGACTATCTTGTGGTTCTTCCTGGAAGCGGCATTTGGGTTCTTACCTTGTCGGATGGTAATGTGGAGAGTAAATGATTTTGGATTGAGAGATAGAATTGTAGTGACCTTGGTTGGTGACTTAGAGTTTGGGATGCGTATTTGACTTGGAATCATTGTTTTGGAATAGACGAATAAGTTAGTTGATGGATTGAGGAATCATGTGTTTGCTTGGGATTTGAGGTCTAGAGTAGAATTTGCTTTCTTATTTGGGCATAAGGTTGTAGGAGGCAATATTTGTTTGGGTAATCCGTTTGACTTCGTCTTGGCGGTGATATGTGGTTTGTCTCGTGCGTATGGACTCATCTACTTCGTAGAACTCCTTGTCGGGAATCGTATCCATGCTTCGTGCACTCTTGTCTTGTGGGTTGCCTTCTTACGTTTGTTCTTGTTCGCCATGTCTTCGTGCGAATCCAGATTGTTGTTGTATCCGTTGGCGCCGTGTCCTTTTTGCGTTTGGACACTTCTGTTCTGCGATGTTGTCTCCCTTCGGAGCTCTTGTTTGAGAGTGTTGTGGGATTGGTTTGTGCTTGATGTGATCAGTGAGACGAGTTTGCTTTTGTGTTGTGCAGTTGTATTGCGAGTGTTGGGTAGAATGTTTGAGTCTCTTTGAAGTCGACTGCACCGACTTGGATTGTGGTGATGTTTGGCATGACCGGTGTGCGTAGTCTGTGTCATATGGTGTAGGAATGAACATGATGGATTGTTTTGAGAAGGTGACTGATCAGCACATCTCAAATCAAACTTCATAGTCATTCTGGTACTGCACTAGGTGTGTGCGGGTTGGTTTGTGAGATTTTGACTGTTCGGTTCTTCTTTTGGTG
This sequence comes from Monotropa hypopitys, assembly GCA_002855965.1. Taxonomy (NCBI): domain Eukaryota; kingdom Viridiplantae; phylum Streptophyta; class Magnoliopsida; order Ericales; family Ericaceae; genus Monotropa; species Monotropa hypopitys. The sequence goes on along the minus strand of NMUG010009465.1, from coordinate 3,442 downwards.
GCGTTGTGTTTCTTTGGTGTGATTCGGGTTGCACAGTTGTTGTGTTACCATCCCTTGTGGGTTGTCTTACTTTCAAATCCTGTGTCGTATCGGTTGGATTATTCCTACCTTGGTTCGGAAATCTTTTCGGGGTCGTTTTGCGCGTTCGTGGTGTTAAAGTCATTGTGGACTTCTTTGCGAAAGTCGAAAATCGTTCTTTTATTTTTCTAAATTTTTTAGGAAAATATTCGGAGAAATCGGAGTACCCGTATCGTGTCCGTATCGTATCCGTACCGTATCGGCATATCCTTGGCATATCGGAGTATCCTAGCCGTGTCCTTACCGTATCGGAGTGTCCTAGGAGTATCCTTGGTATGTCGGAGTGTCCTAGGAGTATCCTTGGTGTATTGGCATATCCTTATCGTACCGGTGTGTCTTCGGAATATCCGTATCATATCCCCTCGTATCCTTGGCGTTTTGGTACATGGAATCCTTCCCGGCATGTCCACATTGTGTCGTGGTATGTTCTAGAATCTTTGTGGAATTTTTCGGGGCGATATTCTTGCGGTTTAACCTCTGTGTCGTGTTCTTGTTCAAGAAGGTGCATTTCTAGCTCGTTTGTTCGTTTTGGGAACTTATGGTTGCGCGAAAACCATTCCGTTGGAAACTCTTGACTCTCTCGAGGACGATATTGTTTGTATAATATTAGTTCTTCTTCGGCATGTTGTCTGCAACGTACTACTTACCTTGCGACGTGTTGCGCGTTTGAGTAAGTTTGCGGTTTGTTCAGTTTGAAGTTGTTGTTGGGTTTTTCTTTGGGCGAATTTGTTATCGGTTGTGGATCTCTCTTAGCGTTGTTTGTTCATTGGTAGAGTTGTTTCGGTTGATAACCTCCTTGTCGTGTTGTCGGTTCTCGTCTCGAATTTATTCAAGCATTTGGTGCTTTGGGCGTTGTTCTCTTCGCAGCGTACAGTTTCGGTTCTTCTACCTTGGAAATTTCAAGGACGAAATTTTTGTAAGGAGGGTAGGTTGTCACATCCGGAAAATTTAATTGTTTTCCATCTGTTTCAAAAAAATAATATCAATCAATTAAATGTTCTTTTGGGATTTAATTTTTAATCGTTCAGTTCCCTGCGGCTCGTATTTTAATTTACCGACCCTGTCTGAGTGAGACAAGTCTTGGTTTGTGGGGTTTTGTGTTTTGAGCGCGGGCAAGTCATTGTGGTGGAATTCAGGTTTCGTTTGGATCGTCGGGGGTTGTTCACGAACCTTTTAAAGCATTTTAACTCTTTTTAAATTAAATGCTTTTAATTGTTAAATAAAATCAAAAAAAGGGCAAATACAAGTCAGGAGTTTAGAACTCCCCGTATATCTTCCCCTTGTCTTCCCCGACTCCCCCTGTGCGTAACCCCCCTCCCCCACAACCCTAGCCGCCGCACTCCTCCCCTCCCCTCTTCCCTCCAGCCACCGGCGCCCCTCTCCCGATTCCGACCTCCCTTCATCTCCGGCGAATGCTCTCTCCCTCCCCTCCCTTATCTCGCGAGATTTCCCCCCCTCCTCCTCCCTTCTGCGCACGATCGACAGCCCTCTCGGCCCTCTCCTCTCCCACTTCGGACAGCTTTCCCTCTCCCCTCCCTCTCCTCTCTCGGCATCCTCCCTCCTCCCTCCCTCTCTCTCTGCGCGCACCACCTCTATGGTGGCGCGATGGTTGGCAGGCTGCGGTGGTGATGGCACTGTGTGTGGGTAGTGGTGGGTTGGTGGCTCCGGGTGGTGGCGTAAGGTGGAGGTAGTGGTGGTGGTGCGCAACGTGGTGGCAGCGAGGGTTTGACGCGAAGGTGATGTGGACCTGTATGCCTTGCTCAACGGCGGCAGTGGGCGTCAAAGCGCGGCGAGGTACAGTGAAGGATGAGCGAGCAATGTCGCGCGACGATTGAGCAACGCATCAGTGGGTAAGTCTTTGTTACTCCTCTTCAGTGTTCTAGTTCGCTTGTCGTTCGATATTTGACTGTTGGTCGGATTTTAGGTGTCAGCCTTAGCGAGCAACGAAAATCAGTGGCACGCGACGTTCGAGGCCTTGGCCACCGCTTGTGGTCGCTTCGGCAGGTATATCTCGTTTCCTATTTAATTGTCGTTCAGTTGTAATCAGTAATTTATACTAGTAGGAGGTGTGAAATTGGGTTTCTGCTCGTTGTTGTTGTTGGCGCCTTAGTGCGGTTCTCTTGTTTTGAGCAGGTTCATGCCCAAATTTCTAGCAAATCACGTGTCGCAATCATTTCAGAAATGACACTCGAGGTAGAGTTTTCTATCCCTCTCGTTTGTCCTTTTGGCATTGTACTTCCTTGTCGTTCGTTTTTATAAAATTCCGTCAAGTTCATTATGTTCGCAAAAATTGGTATCAAAGTGTTGTCGTTCACAAAAGTTGGTCGCATTGAGTTTTGTCTAGAGTCGTTGCGTTCTCCCTAGGTCGTTGGTTGGTCGATTTCTAGTTCGATTATGAAAAACCCCAATTTTTGTGAAAAATCTATCGTTGTCGTTTTATGAAATCAAATTGGGGGTACTTGGCTTGTTTTGGACACTCTTGGATGGTTTGTGGGTCAAATGGTATTTTGACACATTTTGTGAAAAATCGAACTAGTGGAATGTTTTGTGAAAAAACGACATGTTTTGTGAAACGAACGGAAATGTTTTGCAAATGGATGTTTTGTGAATAAACAGATTTGGTTTGGAAAGAAAGGAATAAAAGTCACATTTTTGGTTGATACGTTGACTAGGAGGTTGGTTGCCCTAGGTCACACGGAATGATGGTACGAAATGATAAAATGTGACACATGGCTCCTTACGAGGATTGAAAAGTTGGAAATTGTTGTTGGATTTGTATAGTGGGCTTGGCCCACCGACTCTTCGGAGGAATGAGGATTTTCAAGTGCTTTTGATTCAGGTTGAGGCCTTGGGATTTACCGAAAGGGGTCTCCCACGACATTGCGCAATGGGGGTAGTACTAAACCCTCCCGACGGACGGGGAATCGAGGAATATATGTGTTGTAACGACTCGAATTTCTGATTTCCTTTTAATTTAATATATCAAATAATGATGTCATTAATAATGTGAAATACTTTTAAAACATCTACACTCGTCGTAGATTGGCTAGAGTAAGCCCGGATGAGAAGAAAGTTCCCGACACGTCACCCATTGACGGTTGAGCATTCGATTAAGTCCTTAAAGACTTCCAAATTATTGACGACCTGATCCTTTTGTCAAATCTGAAATCCTTCTTTATGAATGTCGTATAGAATCGAATTACGAATCCAACGCAACTTGAATCGTCTCAATCGGAGTTCGGACGAAGAAGTTAGGCCCGAAACTCTCCGACAGCTGTTTGGCAAAACAACTGCGCATAGCGTAACCGGTTAGGGTTTGGAGCGTAACCGGTTACGGTTACGCGGAAGGTAGATTTTTGGAATG
>NMUG010009464.1:0-11268 GCA_002855965.1 Monotropa hypopitys | reverse complement strand
CCAGTCCGCTCCAAAAACGTCTGCACCTTTTAGCATCTATATCTACTAACTCGGATGCATATCGGGATAATGCCGCAAACTTGGCTTCATATTCCACAACTGACATCTTTTCTTGTTTAAGAGATATAAAGGCAGCTTCCTGCTCATGTCTATATGCTTTAGGGCAATAACGATCATTAAAACTTTCTACTATACTGAACCTGAGAAAACTTCTCCCTCTGGTACTTCCGGTATAATAGGCTCCATACTTTGTAAATTATTACACAACATTATATGTTTTAAATTACAGCATATTATCATAAAGAATACTTATTCTATTTTATCACGCAAACTTAATCACCTTTGTCCACTACTTTGGCCGACACCACACTATTTCTAGGTTCAAATTATAATCTAGGCTCTGATACCACGAATTGTCACGCCCCTTCCCGGATATAATTATCTAATAGAGATAATATCCGAGGTGGCAATGACTAAAAATTTATTTTGAATCCTTAATAATGCTTAAGGAAATTAACAACTACTATAAACACACCAGGATCTACTCATAAAGGGAAAAACAGTAATTATTACAATACATTTCCCTATTACTACTCATGTCAAACTATATTACAAGTTTCTTGTAATATTTACATAAAACAAACCAAACTACCTCTATATCTAGCTGGACAACTGTAACGATCCTCAGGCCAGTAGTGGACAACTAGCTCCTGCCAAAAGACTGGAATCCAGAATTGAATTCCATGAGTAAATAAGATGCCAGTTCCACAATAATTTAAAGCTTTAAAAATAAAGCAAAGCTTAAAGAAAAGTATATTAACATTAACATCAACTGCTAGCAACAAGAAAATGTACTAAGCAAATATGTTATTTTCTCTCGAATGCACCACCATTTTTAATTATTTAATTAATTTGCACCACCGTTGAAATGCATGTATATGCATTTTAAAACAACTTTTTGTAACACGGCATATTTATACCCAACTGTGTTACTTCAAGCTCGCAGCTTAGTATTGGCTTCGTAGTCGCCTCGGTACCGTAATATCACAAGCTCGCAGCTTACATGAAAAATACTTCTCTATGCATGTTTAATGCATTAACACCGTTATCACCATAACACCATCATTTCACACCACAACACCAAACCATACTTTAATGATGCATGAATATATGTGCATAGGTACAACACAGTTCTGATTCTTAACGTAGGGATTTAAAAGCCACGTGTTATCCAAATTAATCAACAATATGTGATTCTAATTTATCATCAGGGAGTCAAGTGCAGTAATAACAATTCGAAGTTCAATTGAAATTATAACAACTATTTAAATAGTAAAAGAACAGTATCTAATTTACTCACCTTATTTTACACAACTGATTTGCTTATTCTTTTGGTACTTCGGGTGTACTCATAGCAATCCCTGAAATAAGATTACAATAATATTTATTCAATAATTTGTTCAACTTATCTTATTTTTATTATTATTGACCTTCAACGTAACTCAAATATATGTAACATACTCGCACCCCTAAGTATACTCAACACGCATACCTATTCATATACATTACCGCGACGCACACACACATATGGTTGTAGCACACACACACACTTGTTCACACACATACACATGACACATACACTGATGTGCAGCAGTACACTTACACTCACTCACTGCTGCTTTGCAGCAGTACATTCACACCTACAAGCTGCTTTGCAGCAGTGCACTTACTCTCACTTTGGTAGCACACACACACACTTAATATACTCACTATTCACAATACATTGCTAAGATTTGCGACAGCACACACACACCCAAGCCATGGCACCACACACACACATATACGCACGCACACACTAACACAAACGCACAACACCCAATTCACACTATACACATACGCGATACTGAACACACACACGATGCTATAGTACCCTTATACAAAGTTGATACACACTTACCCACACTTTCACGTTACTGTAACGCATCTCTCTTAGTTCCAGTCGATGGGTTTCTGCAATCCTCTCTTTCGATGGAATGTTTCTCCTTCCTCTCTCTCTCTCGATTTCTACCTCCACCGAATGACCTCCCCTCTTTCTGCCGAAATTGATTTTGTAGCGCATTTATGATTTTTGTTCCTTCCCGACTCAATTGTTTGTTTGAGTCTGCCCCCTAATAATCTCTTGCCGAAATGGGTTTTAACCCATCTCTCCCTCTCTTCTTTCCCGCTACTACCCATTGAGGATAATTTTTCCCCAAGTACTTTGTTCCAGCCGAATGAGTTGCAAATAAGAGTGTAACACATTTTATGTTTTTTAACGTTTTATGCTGAGTGTTTTTTTCCTTTGGATCCTTATCTCAGCACCCACTTCTCACAATTGGGTTTTCACTCCAATAAAATGAGAGCACACATTTTTTTTATTCTTAACTATCCTACTGCATAAGTAGATTTCTAATTGAATTTCAATCAATTTTTTTTTTCAATCAGGACAAACAATTTATTAAAACTCCACATGTATTTCTTAGAATTTTTTGTTCCTTTTTAATCGCAATCGAGTCCACCAATTTTTTATTCAATTTAACTTTTTTTTCTTGTAATTTTTTTAACTCCTAATTTTTTTTAATAAACGCGGATCTCATAATTAACCGCACACCACCACTAAACACACACCTCATCTTTTTATTTATTGATATAACTTTATTAAAAATAACATTTTTCTGGGATGGATATTACATAAATCAACCTCCGGCACCAGTGAATCCTCCGGTTATGACCAATGCAGAGAGAGTAGAGGCTGATATGGCCCAGTTTTTGGAAAATCAAGCTGCATTCATGCAGTGGCAGCAAAACCAGCAGGCGGGTGCGGCTGCCACAAATGTACTTGATCGTTTTCGACATCTTTGTCTTGTGGAGTTTGAGGGGACAGTATCTCCTTCAGTGGCAGAATCGTGGTTGAGAGGGGTCGAGAGGGTATTCTCCATTATGGGTGTACCTGAGACTGAGAAAGTGAATTTAGCTACCTTCAACTTGAAGGGAGAAGCTTTGTTTTGGTGGGAGGCATACAATAGGCATGTGACGATGTCGGTTATCGGGGAAATGGCTGTAGCTCCTCGTGTGATGACCTAGGGGCTATTTGTGAAAGGCTTCAATGACCAATATTGTCCAGCGACATACCGTTTGGATCAGGAGAATGATTTTCTATACTTGAAGCAAGGATCTATGTCGGTGACCAAGTACGAGGCAAGGTTTGCGGCATTATCTCGCTTTGCTGTGGAACTAGTAAGTATAGACGAACGACGTTGCCAACGTTTTAGGCATGGTTTGAATGCCAATGTTAGTACTAGGCTGACTTCTTTCAGAGAGAGAGATTATGCTGATCTTGTGGAGATGGCTAGAAAGATTTGCAGAGATGTGGAAGATATGATGGAGCACCGGGCAAAGAAAAGCAAGTCGGGGCAGAAGTGGTCAGGTAGAACCACTAGTGAGAGTGGTGTTTCCAAAAGTGGGCATAACAAATCTTTTGGGAAGAAGAACTTTGGTGGGTCCAAGTCAGACAGCACTTGGAACAAGCGTGGTGGTGATAGTCAGTCAGTGGCTAGTGGAGCTAGTGATGATCGGCGATGCTTCCGATGTAGTGAAGTGGGTCATCTGGCTAGGGACTGTCCAAGTAAGAGCGATGGTGCACCGAACTTCAAATGTTATTCTTGTGGAGAGCGTGGACATAAGGCTCCACAGTGTCCAAAGCAGAGTGGACCGGCAGCTTCGTTTGTGGGAAATGCACCGATGGGTATCGGTAAGGGTACTAGCACTAATACTATGCTAGGAAGAGTCTTTGCAGTGACAAAGCAGAGAGCAGAAGCGTCTCCAGATGTGGTCACAGGTACGTTTCTTTTGGCTGGGCACTATGCTCGTATATTACTTGATTCGGGTGCTACTCATTCCTTTGTGTCGACATCTTTTAGTAGTATGTTGGGCAAGACTTCAGTTTCCTTACCCAGTACCTTAGCGATTTCAACTCTAATGGGTGAGACCATTATTGTGGGGTTGTGTTACCCGAGTTGCGAGTTTGTAGTTGGAGAGAAATCTTTCTTTGTAGATTTGGTTCCCATTCCAATGGTAGATTATGATGTCATTTTGGAGATAAACTTCCTGTCATCCCACCATATGGTGATTGATTGCCTTCGTAAGGAGGTTGTGTTTAAAATTCCAGGTGAAAAGAAGTGAAGATTATTGGTAAGAAATTTTTGGGTAAAACCCAACTTATATCCAGTATTGACGCTAGAACTCTATTGAGTAAGGGATGTCAGGGGTATTTGGCTCATGTAGTAGATACCCAGAAATCAGAAGTATGTATTGCCGAAATTCCGGTAGTGCGGGAGTTTGAAGATGTGTTTCTGGATGAATTGCCTGGGGTTGTACCGGACAGGGAGATTGAGTTCACCATAGAGTTGGTGCCTGGGGCTAGTCCCATTTCTATTGCGCCGTATAGAATGGCACCGGTGGAATTGTACGAACTAAAGGTGCAACTTAAAGATTATCTTGAGAAGGGTTTTATTCAACCCAGTATGTCACCGTGGGGTGCACCTATCTTGTTTGTGGAAAAGAAGGACGGATCTATGAGAATGTGCATAGATTACCGTCAGTTGAATAAGGTGACGGTGAGCAAGAAATATCCTCTGCCTAGAATCGATGACTTATTTGATCAGTTGCAAGGGGCAATAGTGTTCTCGAAAATTGACTTGAGGTTGGGATATCACCAGCTGAAAATAAGAGATAGTGATGTACCTAAGTCATCTTTTAGAACTCGTTACGGTCACTTCGAGTTTCTAGTCATGCCTTTTGGACTTACAAATGCTCCAGCCGTATTCATGGATTTGATGAGTCAGGTTTTTCAACCTTACCTTGATTCTTTTGTTGTGGTCTTCATTGATGACATTCTTGTGTATCTCGTAATGAAGAGGAACATGAGCAACACTTGAGAATTGTGCTTCAGACGTTGCGGGAAAAACAGTTATTCGGAAAGTTCAATAAATGTGAGTTCTGGTTGAGCAGTGTGCTATTCTTGGGTCATGTTATTTCCAGTGATGGAATTCGCGTGGATCCGAAGAAGGTGGAAGCGGTGGTAGGTTGGGAGAGACCAACCAATGTGTCAGAGATTCAGAGTTTCTTGGGCTTGGCTAGTTATTATCGCCGTTTCATCCAGGGCTTTTATGCTATAGTCTTGCCGATGACAAAATTAATCCAGAAAAATGTGAAGTTCGTATGGTCAGAAGAATGTGAGAATAGCTTCCGTACTCTGAAAGAGAAGCTTGTATCTACACCTGTGCTATCAGTTCTAGAGGGTACTAATGACATGGTGATTTATAGTGATGCTTCATTGCGGGGGTTGGGTTGCGTGTTAATGCAGAGGGGTAAAGTTATTGATTATGCCTCTCGTCAGCTGAAGCCCAATGAGTTGAATTATCCTGTTCATGATTTGGAGTTGGCTGTGGTGGTTTTTGCATTGAAGCAGTGGCGTCATTATCTCTATGGGGTAACTTGTGAGATCTATACTGACCATCAGAGTCTCAAATATTTGTTCACTCAAAAAGAACTTAATTTGAGACAACGAAGGTGGATGGAACTCATCAAGGACTATGACTGTTCGATTCACTACTATCCGGGGAAATCCAATGTGGTGTCCGACGCGTTAATTCGGAAATCAGCTGGGAGCCTGTCGTGTATCAGATGTGCACGGATTGAAAATGTTTGTAAAGTGAAGAAATTGAATGCGGAGTTAGTCTTGGGTGATGATAATGCGATTTTGGCTCGGTTCTCGGTACGTCCTACTTTTGTGGATCAAATCCGGGCAAGCCAGGATTCGGATGATACTTTAAAAAAGGTGAGGCAACAAGTGCTTAATGGGGAGCAGAGTGAGTTTAAAATTCGGGATGATGGTATGTTGGTATTTGGGTCTAGAATGTGTGTTCCAGACGATGTTGATTTGAAGAATAGTATTTTGGAAGAAGCTCATGGTTCGGCTTATGCCATGCATCCAGGTGGCAACAAGCTTTATAGAAATTTGAGAGAGAATTTCTGGTGGAAGGGGATGAAGAGAGAGATTGCTGAGTTTGTGGCTAAATGTTTGACTTGTCAAAGGGTAAAGGTTGAACATCAAAGACCTGTGGGATTTCTTCAGAATTTGCCCATACCTGAATGGAAGTGGGAACATGTTACAATGGATTTTGTGGTGGGTTTACCGCATTGTGGCAGGGGATGTGATTCTATTTGGGTAATAGTGCATCAGTTGACGAAATCAGCTCACTTCTTACCAGTACGTGTCACTTACTCAACCGATAGATATGCCAGAATATACATTGAAGAGATTGTGCATTTGCATGGGGTGCCCGTGTCCATTGTTAGTGACAGGGATCCAAAATTTACATCCAGATTTTAGCGCAGCTTGCAACAGGCATTGGGAACTTCTTTGAAGTTCAGCACGGCTTTCCATCCACAAACCGATGGGCAGTCGGAAAGAACTATTCAGACCCTAGAAGATATGTTAAGGGGTTGTGTGCTGGATTTTGGGGGAAAGTGGGATGATTACCTTCCATTGATTGAGTTTGCGTACAATAACAGTTTTCAGTCCAGTATTGGGATGGCTCCTTATGAGGCTTTGTATGGGAGGCGATGTCGTACCCCTATTTGTTGGAGTGAGGTTAGGGAACGCCAGTTATTGGGACCGAAATTAATTCAACAGTCAGCAGATGGAGTGAGATTGATTCAAGAAAGAATGAGGATTGCTTAGAGTCGACAAACGAGTTATGCGGATAATCGTCGGCGAGATCTAGAGTTTGAGGTGGGAGACCATGTTTTTATTCGTCTCTCCTTGGAAAAGAGTTATGCGTTTCAAAGGTAAAGGGAAGTTGGCGCCAAGGTTACTGGGGTTTTCGCTTGGATTCGCCTTTGTATTCCGTCGATCTGGGCTTTTATGGAAGCCAGGAGGTCCTCATCTGGTCCTTCCAATGGATTCTTGGCTCCTCGCCGAGTTGATCCGCTAGTCTGGGGATCCATCACATTCTGAGACTGATTCTCATTCTTTCTTTCTTCGATGTCATCAACCCTCTCCTGGTTCTCCTCCTGCTCCTGGGGGGCCTGAGGTGATGGTTTATTTTGTTGAGCCCTAAGTTGCTGATTTTCCTAGCAGATTTCCTCTAAGTTCTTCGTGAGCAACTTGATCTAGCATTGCATGGCCAAAAACATCTCTAGGGTTACCCCCGGAGGGTTCTGTTGCACAGCAGATCGCGTTTGAGCTATCAGAAACCTATCACCAATGAAGAGTAATACAAGTCATTCCCACAGACGGTGTCAATTGATGAATCAGTTTCCAGCACGGCTCACTGCACTTAGGACATTTCGCGATCAGGTCTCCGAGTTGCTGCAAACTGCAAAGGGGGGAACGATTCAGAAGCCCTAAGAAGGGGTGGATTCCTCTGAACTGCCTCCGACAATCAAGTTAGATATTGCTTTGAGAAGGGAGAAAGAGAATTGACGAAGTGTCAGGGTGTGAGAATGAATACATACCTTTATTCTTTACCAACTCTTTTGTATATACCTAATAATTAAGATTCAGAAACCCTAACCACTGCGCCCGATAAACATGGGAGCGTTTGGATGGTTTCCTTATCTTTCTCAACCGAAAATGATGGTTTCCATATCAATGCCAACTTGCCTCGCCTTTCTCGGTAATCACTCTGCGAATACAGCCACGTATCCTCTGACGGGGTCATGTACGAACATCCTCCCCAACGTTTATGTAGATGACCGTTGTGAAGTTCTTCCCATTCGGATGTTTTGCTCGTCCCAGCTCACTTACGACCGATCCCACGGGCATAGACCATGTTTGAGCGGACATCCGGGCTGACCTCTGTACGTTGCTCCGAGCTGAGGTCTCGGCCCATTTCCCTTATCAGATACAATAACAAAGTTTCTAGAGTTTAGCCTATCTATTCTATACTTAATGTCACTATTTCGATTCACCCTCTGAAGTCATTGAGATAGATGTCGGGTGAGCTGATTTAATTAACCACCTCAAGTTAAATATAATTTAACTTAAACTAAATTTTAATATCGAGGATTATACACAATATAAGAAAAGATAAAAAATAGAAAACATTAAATTGAAATACATATTTGATAATACAAAATTGGGCATGTCTTAGAGCAATTCTAACTAATGTACATAAATTTTAAAACTAAGATTTCTTTTCTTTTCTATCTACAATTTTATACAAGTATGAACTTCTTGCCTTTAAAATTTTTTTGATCTTCTTCGCCTGAAAATAATAATTTTCTTAAATTTAATCTCGTATGAGTGACACTACACAGAAATATAGGGTTTTATGGAATATGAAATCTAAGCATATCAAAATAGAGCGCTTCGTAATTCATAAAATATCAAAGATTCATAATACTTGCTTCGTGATCTATAATCACAAACTATAGCATGAATTTACAAAAACTTCGTTATTTCTTGTCACAATAGGTTATCCAGAATTATATTATACCACAGACATCCCTAGAAGGAAGAGTTATACGTCTGTCGTGTTAATACCCCATTTTGACTCATTGCTCGAAATCGGATGAATGAAGATTGTAGCATGTCAAACACATAATGTTAAATTGCTCGAATCATTTGAATCAGCATCAAATATCAGACAATAGTCTCTCACTTGTAAAGTTATGTTCACAATATGCTAAGCACAAATTATTCGAAGAAACACTGCAAATTCAATAGGTGATTTGAAAAAAATAGGCCCCGCAAACAGAGATTCATCATCGGAAGGAACAATTTTATCCTGGGTTCAACAGAATAGCATGTGAATTTATAAAATTACATTTTTCAATGCCAATACACCGGTAACTACATTCCTGAGAAAATGACATATGGAATAATGACATCAAAAGGAAATTTAGAATTTAGTGGACCGGGAAAGCTATTTTGTTCGGAATGGTATAAAAGAACGCGACGATATCGGAATGGAACAAACCAATTTTTTACGACTTCCTAGAAGAAAAACTAATAGTCCCTTTAGGAAATTTAGGATCATGAGATGACCGTCGATAGAGAATTGACAGATCAGAAGCCAAATGCTCAAAACAACAGTCTAGGAATCACCTTTTCATAGGATCAGATTCGGCCCAAAAGAAAAATATTTCTAAGATCCTAATGATTAGACGAACAAAACAATTGTACTTGGAGCTTCATCGGATGTGGGGCCCATTGCACATCAAACATGACAAATGCTGGTTTTGCGGGATAAAACGCAATGTGAGAAAAGTATTTGGAATACTTTTTGGAAATGTATTCCATTTCAATCTAAATCAAAATTTGAAATTTGTAAAAATGTCAAAATCGACGTGTATCACACAATTGGAGCCTTCACTCGCTGTACAGGCTGCGGGAATCGTGGGCGCACAAAACAAAAATGATGACATCATGTCGCATCTATAAATGCGACATGACCCTATATACAGAGGCTACCGAAGCATTCGAGAGGACTCCCAGGTATCCAAAAACCATGTTTCATTTCTCTCTCAACTTTTAGTTCGAATAGAAGCCATTTCCACTCTCAAAAACCTTCAATCTTTAGCCAAATTCTCTCCAAATCATTTCAAAAACTAAAAATAGTTCCACCAGCCAAAAAAACAGTCCCAAAAAACTCATATAGTGCCCCAAAAATAGTCCACAATCCAAAAATCAAATCAAAATACATTCATCTTTTCAACTATCCAAGCTGAACATATACCCAAAAAACCTGATTATAATCCACCTAAGCAGAAGTTCTGTCCGATCTTCGTCAATAATTTCAGTATAATTTCCTTTCTCGAATATCATTGTAATTTTCTATTTTTCTATATTATAATTTGGTATAGTAGGGGTTCTGCCTAGATACTATAACTTATTATAATGCACGAACGTAATTGGCATACTTATCCTCCATTTCTTTGTACCCTAGTCAAGGTAATAAGAATTTTTATTTTTCTTTAAATTTATTTATTGGGATGTAATTCATATTCAAGTTGTGGGGAATATATACTTTTATTTTATTTTGGTTGTGTCATCACAGCATCGACTATGCTGGTACCGTATGACTACAGAAAATGAAATTTAAAGTAAATATCTCCCACACGTGCATGCATAGAAAAAAATCGTCGACTTTTCCCGTGATTTATTTTCTATCAATATACAAAAGAAATTGATATTCATGGAATCGTTAAATGTCTTCTTGGCTAAAGTAAGGACAAGTCTACAAGTCTTTTGGCCATCAATCAAAATTTGGGATATTAATTTTCTTATCCAGTTCATTCTGATATTCTATCTTTATTTTCAAACTGCCAAAGACTACCGAACAGTCACATATCGATATGTGTCTTTTACACATATTGGTATGTGACTCTTCTGCCCAACCCAGAGAGAATGTCACCAAATCACATTTTGGTATGCGCCAACCTTCACATTTCAATATGCAATCAAAATGCAGAAACACCCATATCGAAATATAGGTCCTCTAACACCAGCCAAGAACGAACAGTGTCTGTGCATTTCGATATCTGACCGTTCACATATCGAAATGTGGACACCCTACCCCATCCGGAATGAATGCATATCGAAATGCAAAGAAAGGAGGTGGGTATGCACCCATTCCGAAATACGATCAGAAGCTTTGCCCCATATCGAAATACGGAGACAGAGAGGGAAATGGACTACCACATTTTGAAATACATCATAAGGGAGGAATGAGCATATGCCCATATCGTAATGCGCAAAGGAAAAGGGAATGGGCATGGTCATATTCTGATATACAACACAAAGAGAAGGTGTGCTACCCGAACCCATTTTGGAATATGTTCAATGGGCACCCACACTTATATATTTACACACGAGAACATTCATTATTCCCATTTCTTTCCAATAATCCTTTATTTTCCATTATAATGACCATAAATAATTTCCAATTAAATTAAAATCTCTTTTAAATTATATTTGAAATTCTAGGTCGCTATAGTAAATCTTAGGATTTTGGGTTTAGTAAGGAACTTGGTGTGAAATAAGGTGAGGAATCAAGTAAGGAAACTTAAATGAGAAATTTATTATGAAATTTAATAAGGAAAATTAATGAGAAAATTATTTCTTCACTAAATTTCTCACTAAATATTTTAATGAGGAACTTAGTGATGGCAAGTTAGTGAGAAATAATTTTCATACTAATTTTCCTCTCTAAAAGATTT
>NMUG010009463.1:0-11268 GCA_002855965.1 Monotropa hypopitys | reverse complement strand
CAAGCACACAAGCACACAAGCACACAAGCACACAAGCATGTCATATGATATGCAATGCAAAAGCAAATCGATGCACCCATTGAGACTAGGTGTCTCCCCAATGTCCCTAAGTTTAAGAAACTTTTTCTCTAATACCAATTGTAACGGCCCTGAATTTTTAAACTATATTTTTTTGAAAGGATGATACTAGAGCAATTTAAATAAACTACTAAGATGAAATTACAATCATTCCCAATACCATCCACATGTATACACACACAATGTCAATCGCATACAAGCATAAATAAAGTCTTCAATCTACCTATTACAGACCGGGCACCATTAGCTTTAAATTAAAAGTGTGGAAATAAAGATAAGAGATGAAATACAATGGTTATGCCTTCAAAGTCTTCAAGTATCTTGGAAATCTACTCCAAGCTATGCCATTGGTTTTTCCCCTAAAAATAGAGGGTTAGGCATATGCCAAGTAGAGAAATCTTAACAAGAGATATATATGATAGCCATGTGTGTGCTAATGTAAAAAAATAAACATGTGATACATGCATGGAGGACTCGAAAAATTTTAAGAGAGTTATCAAGTTAAGAGTTGTTTCCATTTCTTTCAACTTCTAAAAGATAAGTGTTCCAAGCTGTTTCCAATGAACCAAGAGTCCATGTCTAATCCATCACCTTATCAAAATAAGGGTTTTCCAAAATCATTTCCATTTCCTTATCAAAATAAGGTTCACCACATTTAATTGATTATAGGGTTTCGGCTAATTCCGTCCTAGTAGCTCGTCAACTAAACTAACCATATAATTCCTCGTACTACCCGACACGTCGGGAGGGCCCAGTCAAGCCCCCATTGCGCAATGTCATGAGTGTAGAACACACAGGAATCAAAATCCCGAGAATCAAAATCTCATATAAGATAGTCAACCTAAGGATCAATATCCGATATAATTAAATTGATTGATTTCCAAAATCCATGTTTTTCCAAAATTCCCAAGTTAAGCCCAACGGCCAAAATCCAAGTTTTTCAAAGGTTCCAAGGTACCAATTTTCAATTCAAGGCATCAATTTGTTAATCTCAACTTCAATTCCCCATTTCCCCATTTTTTTAAAAATAAGTCAAATTAGAATTTTCCACAATTTGGGGGTTTTCAAATTAAATTATAGGAACATCAAATTGACACAAGGGAGAGTCCATACAACCAACATGGTGACTCTTAGACTTGATTTGAGACTCCAATAAAACCCAAAGAATGACACACTTGTATTGACACTAGATTTGAGAAATATAAAGAGAGGGAGAGGGAGAGACATATACACATATGTCTCGAGGTTATAAAACTCTAACTTAATAGAGATAATGTTTACAACCCTAGATGAGGGGTCCTCAACAACACCACGAACCGAATACGTCACCAGATCAAGTTTGAAAGCCTCAACGACGTTAAAGTTTGAGGTTTTGCTCAACTCCTAGCCGATTTGCTAGAGTTCTAGAGAGAAGGGAGAGAGAGTTTGAGGGAGAGATGGAGAAGACAGAAGAGAGAGAGAGAAAAAAAAAATGTTCTGAATGATTTTAGGGTAAACCCTAAGTATAAGGTTGTGTAAAAACACATTGGAAAAGATGTAAATGCCCCCACTAACTTTTCCAAAAAATTCTCCCGACACTGCCTTGGAACCGTGCGGTTTCCCCCTTGCGGGAACTGGTTGGGGGGAGAAGGGAAGGGGTTACGGCAGACCTCGCGGGAACCAGTTACGGCATCCTCGAAACTGGTTACAATTCCTAGAGTGGAACCGGTTACGGTCTCAAGGGGAACCAGTTTCAGGTTCCTTTGGGGTGATCCTCCTTTGGTGTCTAGTGCACATGGGAACTGGTTACAGACACCCCCAAAACCGGTTTCGGACACTTCTGCCCCGAAACTACTTGGGAGAGTTTTGGACACCAAATCTTCTTCCGAACTCTGATTTGAATGATATAAATTGCATTGGATTCGCAATTGAATTCTCTACAACATTAAAGGATCAACCACATCATCAATCAAGAGTAGATTTTGAGATTAAAATCAATCAAAATATAAGTGGAATTAAGAATTCTAAATTCGATTTATAAAATTCTAGACCGTTAGAATTGGCCAAGAGGTTCTAGTTCACCAGATGCGGTTAAAAACATTTATTTTATTTAGTTGCAATTAAATGGATAATATAAAAGAACACATAACACGATTAATAAAAGGGTAGTTGCAGTTGAGTATCATCTAGTGGAACATATAAAGTCATCTCTTTCTTTAAAAAAAAAATATAGTGTGCATAATAATTATTCTTACGGGTTGTAAGATCCTTAAGCTTAATTAACGACATAGGTAAAGACTTAGTCATAGTCATCTCGAATAGAATCTATATTAGATAAATGTTATTCGGGAAGGGGCGTGACACTTGGACACCCACCCACGATATGCATGCATGGTAGTGGTTATGGGTTTTTTTATTGAGCATGTGGATCGCTCAGATCCTCCTCACCTCTCCCACTGTTTATGTTGCAGGGAGTCATGTGTGAGGCTTGACTATTTATCATTATGTGTTATATCATGGTTGGTGAGTAATTTTCTATATTTAAAAAAATGGTTTGAAAATCTGCTCCGTTACAATGCCGACCGACATACCACCCGATATACCGGTCTCCTACCAGTCAGTGCATGTTTTTGGTGTGTTCCAACTCAAAAAACCTACGAGAATTTCTTAACCCCATTGTTTTTTCCAATTTTAGACTAGAAAAATTAGGTATCCCAACTTCCTAACATCAAAACCATATTTTAAAATCCCTTCAAAAATCATTTAATCTCTTCTTAGAAATTAAAAACCTACTAATTTCTTTTATACAAATACTAACTTATAACCAATTAATTTCCTAAAACCATAGGTTATAATCAAGCTTAAGGCTTAGGAAATCAAAATATCTTACCTTGTAGCCTTGAATCAATCTTTGAATGTCCTTGAATTTAATCCTTCCCAATATCCCTTTTATTTATTTTCTTTTTCTTTTTTTCTCCCTATTTTCTTTTGGTTTTCTTCTCTTGAAAGTATTATTGATGTCACACCCTGGATTTTCAAACCGTTTTTTTAAATGATTAAAAGGATGATTTTTAAATGAAACCACATTAATCAACCATCATTACAAAGGGGCCGTGAATAGTCAAAACACATTTTTACAATTTCCTTTACAAATGGGACTCACTTGAGATTTAAGTACAACAATCGCTTTATATAAAAACTTGCTTGCATTAAAAGCTATTACTACTCTTTACAACATGAAGGGATGCACGTAGGCTACAAGGGGGAAAAGAGGGAGAAAGCTGTAGTGCATAAATGAAATAAATATGAAATGCTCCTCATACAGAAATGGAACTGGAGCAAGCCAAAGTCAACTCCTCACTACTAGCTATCCAACCCTGCAACCCTGCAAAGAACTGTAGAAAAAGGGTGAGTCATAAAGACCCAGCAAATATGCATCTATCAAGTGCAAATGCAATTATGGTGACATGTGCAAGTAGTGTGAATCCCTATAATGCAATCCCAAGCATGCCATTACTTTTATATTCTCAAACACCACTACCAAGCCACTATACCAAGTCAAGACTCACAAGTCTAACCAAGTATTTCGTCTACACACGTACACATGGAGACCCAAACCTTTCTATCCTCTCAAGACTAATAAAAGCACACATTACACCTTCTCTTTATCAAGTACCCTTATCCACCCAACTAGGCAACACGAGCTAGTACAAACCTTAAGGACTAAGGATCTCAACCACGACCGCAACGACATAGTAAACTATCACTTTATATAGGGAGGACACTCCCAAGAACACAACCCATCTCTAGTGGTACTACTACCAACTACCGCACAAAAGCCACGTGTCGTATCCAAACCAAGAGCTAACTCCACGACTTAGCGAAAAGACAAAGACTAGCTAATTCCACGACTTAGCTAAGCAACAATGACTAGCTAATTCCACAACTTAGCTTGTACTCACAACATCCATCGAATCATACCGAACATCACTAATCCTTTCCTTTCCTAAACTGATTTATCTTGAGATTCGTTTGTTCGACTCCCGGCTTAACATCACTTTGAAATCAAGTCACACGAGTCTCGACCGCCTCACTAAATAAGGACTGGCTTACCCCAATGTGATACAATAAAAGCGTCACATAAGTCTCGAACCGTCCCACGAGTAAGGACTAGCCTACCCCAAACATGGACCATCATTTTGAAACCCAATTTGGAAAACCATTAAGCCCGGGATCGATTTATAGTTTCCTTGACAAGTTCAGGGGTCGACTTACTCACGAAGTGCCACGAGGAATGCACAAACACACGAGGTGCCACGAGGAATGCACCGACTCACGAAGTGCCACGAGGGATACACTATCACACGAGATGCCACGATGAATGCACCGAATATGAGGTGTCACGAGGAATACACTAACTCACAAAGTGCCACGAGGGATGCACAATTTACAAGCATTCAACGACCACAAGATTATTGTTGATTTTGGTTGGTTGTTTAATAGGTGAATTTAGTAGATTTTCAAGTACGAACCAAATGAGACGAATTCTCCATCAAGGGCAACGAGTTTGCCAACGAGGGATGAGTTCCCAAATCGATGGTGACGAATTCACCCAAATCATTTCTACCACAAGTGTCGATAGCCTAGGAATGAGTTCCCTATTCTAGTGTGACAAATTCATACACACAAACCCAATTCTCTTCACCGATGCATTTCACCAAACACCTATTACGCATAAGTGCACGCAAGGGTCCTAGTCACTAAGGACACTTAATTGATCACCCAACTTCTCATTCATAAGCTCCAGGCCACAAACAAGAGCCTACTCAAGACCTCAAGGCTACACACATAAGAGCCTAAGTAAAATATAGCACAACTACGAAACTATGAGTTTTACATGTAAGCCTCTCGGGCATTCTATCAAACACCTAGCGGGCATAAGATTTTCGCTCAGTTCCACTAGATTTAACACCTAGGACCAAACCCCCAAATTTCCATCAAACTTTCACAATTCAAATTACAAGTCCTAGACATGAAATTGACTACCACATGTCCTCAAATCACCATGACTACTCTAATCCAATGCAAGGATGAGTCCAATTTCAATTTATCAAACATGTCAAATTTCATGATTTCCGAAAACATAGTTTTAATGAAAATCTTTGATTCAAATATTGTAAATCAAATTTATGGCCTAACATAACCACATCAACACGAGATAGGGGCGTATTTATCTCAAGCTCCAACAATGGCAGAAATCTTAACCGCAAAATCCTCGGCACCGACGAACCTATAGACATCAATGGAAAGATCATAACAATAGGAATACAAGTCCCTAAAGGACCAACAAGAGAAACCCACTTTACAAGAAGACTTACCCGAAATTTTGGAGAATGAGTTTGATATTTGGATTGCCGGAAATCTCTCAACGAGGGGAGCGACGTTGAACCTTGCAAGAACTTCGGTTGATGCCCGGAAGACCCTCAAAATTTAGAGAGAGGAAGGGGAGGAGCTCCCATGGAGGTAGAGAGAGAAGGCTAGGGAAAAATATGAGGAAGGAGATGATAAAATCGTGCCAACTATGGTATATATAGCCCCTCACTTGAAAAGACAAGATTGTCCCTCATTAAAACATAAAAATAGGATTTTTACACTTGGCGACCGGTCGACGCTTTTAGCTCGACCGGTCGAGGCCTTTACGAAAACTTCTCTGCCCAGCCATGACCGGTCGACGACGGTACCGTGTACCAATCGACACGCTTTAAAAGAAAAAGGGATGTCTTTATTGAAATGCCACGACCGGTCGATGCTTTTGGCCCGACCGGTCGACGCTGGAAAAAATGTTACATTTTGAAAACAAATTCCAACCTCGACCTAAACTCCTTCCGGGACTTCCCGGAACATCCCGAATCAAACACGGACCACCGAGATGGACCGACAAGGGTCCAACACCCAATTCCAATCATTCCTAAAATCCAAGGAATCCATAATCAAATTTCTTTAATCGATTAAAATGATGAATTTAATTCTGGAAACGTATTTAGAAAATACGGGTCGTTACACCTCAACCACCTTAAAAGAATTTCATCCCCGAAATTAACTAAGGTTAGAGGAACAAGAATCACGACCAAGGAAAACCAAACTTGCGAAGAACCCGCACGCCACACAAAAGAATAAAAGGGAGGACTCCCAATATAGTGTGGACACGCTGACACAAAAGGGACACGCCGACACAAAAGAGACACGCCGGCTCATGGATTAATTTTTCCAAAGGCTCAAGGGACGGAGAATCACATAAGGGATTCGCCTCCTCAAGGATAAGAAACCAATAATCGTCTTACCACGACATTCACACAAGGAAGAATCAGAGTTATAATCGTTATCACTCCGCTACCAATCTACAAACTCGCATACACACGTTTTACAATTTCGTCACCCTACCCATGAGTACACACATATCCCCACACATGCACCCAATGCGATAATCAAGTGACCACTATGATTCAAGTTTTAGAGGTGCCGACCGGACACGATTCTCAACCTAAGTCATAGGGTCATCCATATACCACACAATCAAGGAAGCACACACACACGGTCGATTCTACACTGAAGGTGTAAGAATAACCGACTCGATTACTCGTTCCCAAAGTTTCTACTAATCTACCCAACGCTTGGGGCACAAGGATGTGGATTTTCAAGAAAGCAAGAATGGTTCCAACGTACATACCAATCGAACAAGTGGAGAGTAAATACTAAATTGGCCATTGCAACGAGAACAAGGTGGCACAAGAGAACCGACACAACTTAGTCCATAACTCAAACGGAAGTGAGATCACAACTCAATTCATTTCGACATCAATTGATAGAGTACGTGTGCAAGGAACTTGCAACAAGAAACTTGCAACAAGAAACTTGCAACAAGAAACATATGAACTAGGAAACGAAAGTTCAACCGAAAAGATTTTACAAACGATGTCCACAAAGGGAAACAACATCCCAAAACAAATGCATAAAGTCAAACCGGGTTTACAATGCTACCAGCGAAACACAACAAAGTTGGCTATCCCAACAACACGCAGTACAACTAGGACAAGCCAACACAAACAAGTTTACTAAGATGGAGAAACTGACGGCTGAGAATCTGCCATAGCAATCGCATAGACTCTGCCATGAGTCACCTACTCTACTGGTTTCTTGCCCTTCTGAATCGAATTCCGACACGCACCTTTGGAACTGGTTCCTCTCTCAAACTGAAGACTGGGTACAAACGACTGATGTTGCGACGACTGATTTTGACTCCCTTGCTAGAACTGCTCAACTCTTAGCCCAACCAATGAGTGACGCCCAACTGACATCTCTCCTTGCCTGCCGCTCCTCTGTGGGCAAATTCTTCCCACATACCCTGATTGGCCGCACTCAAAGCAAATAACTTGGGGACACCGAGAATGGTAATGCCCTTCCTGATTGCAATGATGACAAACAAGATGGCTCTTGGGTAGATCTTCTGCGACACCAACACTGACAAGGGCCTGAGAACCCTCATGACTACGAAAAAAGAATGATCTCTATGCCTCTTCCTCCCAAAACTGCCTGAAGAAGACGTAGAGTTTGAAACAAAAGATTGCCGACGAGGTTCCCACACTCTGACTTCCTCCTCTTCTTCCTTGCAAATAGGCTCGATAACCCTGGCACGATCTAGCATAGTGGCAAACGAACAGATACACTGCCCAACAATAAGTCTCCGAATGGAGAGACAAAGACCCCGCTCAAACCTCTTGCACTTGCGATCCTCCGAACTGACCAAATCTGGAGCAAAACGGGACAAAGACTGAAACTTGATCGCATATTGGGAGACTGTCATGTCACCCTGCTGTAACAATTCAAACTGCATCCGCAACTGCTCACGAAAAGCTTCGAGGAAGTACTGATCCTCGAAAGTAGAAACAAACTGCTCCCACGATATAGCACCAACATCTTCATCCACTAATCCCGGATCTGCAACTCTAGCCAATCTCCGCGCATCTTTCTTGGCTTCGATAATGGAATTCCACCATTCACCTGCTTCACCTACCAACTGATACGAGGCAAACGATACCCGCAACTCGTCTTCATAAATCTGAAGGGTGTCCAATGCCTTACAGATTTCAGAAAGCCAATGATTGGCCTCAATAGGCTCACTCTCTTTATCGAAACTAGAAGGGTTCATAGCACGGAACTCTCACAAAGCCTCCATCACGTGACTAACACCCCTAGCCATGGGGGCTTGAACTGCTCTGGTGGCCTCAACCATGGCCTCGACAAGCTGCCTCACGAATAATCTCGGATTCACTGCTTCTTCTTGACCCACTTCAATGTTTTCCTCTTCCCGAACATCTTCTATCGAGACTTCCTGATGTGCCCGACGAATCCGACGACCTCTCTGACGAGCAACCATACTGGAAACCGAAGCACTAGTAGTAATGTATCCTAGCAAACATTCAAACAATGTAATCAATATACGAACCAGGTAGCGTTATGCTCAAAATTTTCTAAACAAGAACTAGGAGTCGATTAACGTCGTAAGCTAGAAAAAATCCACCACATACTCAGCATATACTCCTAGCCATAGGTATAACCTCCAATACACTAGCGGAAACCAAACTCATCCGAGTACAATACCAACTTCTATGCCTCAAACAAGGGCACACTAATGCCAACTTCTTATGCCTCAAACAAGGACATACTAATGCCATGCAACACTCAATGCATGCAAACACACGCAAAAGACTCTATGGAAAGTACATGAAGAACCCATTGAAACTAAAAGTTTCCCCAAGGTTCCAAGGTTTTTGAACGAAAGCCCTGATACCAAGTTGTCACGCCCCGGATTTTCAAACCATTTTTTTTGGAATGATTAAAAGGATGATTTTTAAATGAAACCACATTAATCAACCATCATTACAAAGGGGCCGTGAATAGTCAAAACACATTTTTACAATTTCCTTTACAAATGGGACTCACTTGAGATTTAAGTACAACAATCGCTTTACATAAAAACTTGCTTGCATTACAAGATATTACTACTCTTTACAACATGAAGGGATGCACGTAGGCTACAAGGGGGAAAAGAGGGAGAAAGCTGTAGTGCATAAATGAAATAAATATGAAATGCTCCTCACACAGAAACGGAACTAAAGCAAGCCAAAGCCAACTCCTCACTACTAGCTATCCAACCCTGCAACCCTGCAAAGAACTATAGAAAAAAGGTGAGTCATAAAGACCCAGCAAATATGCACATATCAAGTGCAAATGCAATTATGGTGACATGTGCAAGTGGTGTGAATCCCTATAATGCGATCCCAAGCATGCCATTACTTTCATATTCTCAAACACCACTACTAAGCCACTATACCAAGTCAAGACTCACAAGTCTAACCAAGTATTTCGTCTACACACGTACACACGGAGACCCAAACCTTTTATCCTTTCAAGACTAATAAAAGCACACATTACACCT
The DNA here is from genome assembly GCA_002855965.1 of Monotropa hypopitys. Lineage (NCBI taxonomy): Eukaryota > Viridiplantae > Streptophyta > Magnoliopsida > Ericales > Ericaceae > Monotropa > Monotropa hypopitys. The sequence continues at coordinate 1,715 of NMUG010009463.1, read as the reverse complement.
TCTCTTTATCAAGTACCCTTATCCACCCAACTAGGCAACACGAGCTAGTACAAACCTTAAGGACTAAGGATCTCAACCACGACTGCGACGGCATGGTAAACTATTACTTTATCTAGGGAGGACACTCCCAAGAACACAACACATCTCTAGTCGTACTACTACCAACTACCGTACACAAGCCACGTGCCGTATCCAAACCAAGAGCTAATTCCATGACTTAGCCAAAAGACAATGACTAGCTAATTCCACGACTTAGCTAAGAAACAACGACTAGCTAATTCCACGACTTAGCTTGTACTCACAACATCCATCGAATCATACCGAACATCACTAATCCTTTCCTTTCCTCTATATACGTATCTATATAGGTACACATTGGTGAATTGATTTATCTTGAGATTCATTTGTTCGACTCCCGGCTTAACATCACTTTGAAATCAAGTCACACGAGTCTCGACCGCCTCACTAAATAAGGACCGGCTTACCCCAACGTGGACTATACAATAAAAGCGTCACATGAGTCTCGAACCATCCCACGAGTAAGGACCAGCCTACCCCAAACATGGACCATCATTTTGAAAACCAATTTGGACAACCATTAAGCCCGGGATCGATTTACAGTCTCCTTAACAAGTTCAAGGGTCGACTTACTCACGAAGTGCCACGAGGGATGCACTGTCACACGAGATGCCATAAGGAATGCACCGAATACAAGGTGTTACGAGGAATACACCAACTCACAAAGTGTCGACGAGGGATGCACAATTTACAAATATTCGACGACCACAAGATTATTGTTGATTTTGGTTGGTTGTTTAATAGGTGAATTTAGTAGATTTTCAAGTGCGAACCAAAGAAGACGAATTCTCCATCAAGGGCAATGAGTTTGCCAACGAGGGACGAGTTCCCAAATAGATGATGATTAATTCACCCAAATCATTTCTACCACAAGTGTCGATAGCCTTGGAACGAGTTCCCTAGTCTAGTGTGACAAATTCATACACACAAACCCAATTTTCTTCACCGATGCATTTCACCAAACACCTATTATGCACAAGTGCACGCAAGGGTCCTAGTCACCAAGGACATCTAATTGATCACCCAACTTCTTATTCATAAGCTCGAGGCCACAAACAAGGGCCTACTCAAGACTTCAAGGCTACACACACAAGAGCCTAAGTAAAATGTAGCACAACTACGAAACTATGAGTTTTACACGTAAGCCTCTCGGGCATTCTATCAAACACCTAGCGGGCACAAGATTTTCGCTCAATTCCACTAGATTTAACACCTAGGACCAAACCCCCAAATTTCCATCAAACTTCCACAATTCAAATTACAAGTCCTACACATGAAATTGACTACCATATGTCCTCAAATCACCATGACTACTCTAATCCAATGCAAGGATGAGTCCAATTTCAATTTATCAAACATGTCAAATTTCATGATTTCCGAAAACATAGTTTTTAATGAAAACCTTTGATTCAAATATTGTAAATCAAATTTATGGCCTAACATAACCACATCAACACGAGATAGGGGCGTATTTACCTCAAGCTCCAACAATGGCAGAAATCTTAACCGCGAAATCCTCGGCACCGACGAACCTATAGACATCAATGGAAAGATCATAACAATGGGAATACAAGTCCCTAAAGGACCAACAAGAGAAACCCACTTTACAAGAAGACTTACCCGAAAGTTTGGAGAAT